>JACGDI010005705.1:350039-363444 GCA_014898725.1 Jacaranda copaia
TACATAGTCAAGAATTTAATCTGGCTGATGTGAGCCATGACGTAGGATGATAATTGTAATAAAATATGCTTGGCTCGAGCCCCAAGTAATCCCGTCATTCATAATCGAACAGCAGAATTCTTATCAAAGGAAAAACAGCGAAAGATGTTAGGCCCTCAGTGCACTGAGAATCCACCAACGCTCAGCTCAACATGTGGCTCAGGAAACATTCAAGAAATTGGAGGCCTTAAAACATATGTAGCTGGTGATCAGGATTCAAAGCTTGCAATCCTTCTAATTTCTGATGTCTTTGGTAAGAGAAAATTTTCAGTCAATTTTTGATTCAATATAAGCTTTGAATTGAAGAGTAACTTAATTTATATTTGTATCTGGAAATCTTTTTGCAGGGTACGAATCTCCAAATCTGAGGTACTTTTAAGCTTCTTGATTGAGTAAATCTTGATTTAGATGTAATATTTTGGACTTTTGGTACTTACTTTGGATTTGACCTGCTTCTGGGCTTGAAATGTGCCTGTTTCTATCATTTACATATTTGGCTTTTCTGTCTTTTCAATTTTGTACATGTTAATTATTGCATTTTATCAAACATAAACCCTATATTTCACTTGCAATGTGCATTTAACCTGGAAATTTCAGAATGCAAAGTATGCAAGTGATGTAAGGCCAGCGTGTTTGGCTAAATTTATTTAAGATATTTTATAAAATGTTTTAACAATTTATAATATATTAGATTTTATTTTTAAAATAATTTATTAAAGTATTTGGATAAAATAAAATTTGGAGCTTATAAGATGTTAGTAATAACAATTTTGTAATTAAAATAGTTAAAATAAATGAGTTTATTAAAATCTTAAAAATAAGAGGGTGTTTGAATGAGTTTATTAGCTTTTTAAAATATTTTATAAAATATTTGAATACTTATAAGATATCAAATAAACCCTTTTATGTATTTGCTAATAGCAACAGCAATTTCATTATCCAAATGGAGAGAAAAAATTCCCTACTTCAAAATATAAGGTTCTTAGTATAAGCTTTTACAATCTATAATAGAACAAAAGAAGTCAATCTAAGGTTACATTAACTGCATGATAATATATACCATAAAACTTCACCAGATTGCCCTCTTAGACTCCTCCCTTGAGATGGACAAGAAAACAGATGTACATATATTTTGATTCTCCTAGGCTGAATTTGTGCAAAATTCTCCTATTCACATTGCTCGCTTAGCCGGTTGGTAATGGAGTTCAGATTCTTCAGCCTCCCTCTTCTTCCATGCTATCACCACCAATGGCAGAGCCCACTTTAGCCAGCTTTCCATGGTGGAAAGGCCTTTGTGGGGAGTCATAATGTGGAGCCACAGGCTTGGACAAATCTCCACATTGATCTCTTGCCAACCATGACTAGTTTGGAGGGTCGGATGATGAAGTTGGAAGCTTTCTTATGTGAATTCTGTATTTCTGAAATTTCAACTAAAGTTTTGCATCAAGAGGTGCTGTGTTTATATATATGAAGCAAAAAGGAATTGGTTTTTGTGTTTATTTACCCGCAAATGGCTATTGACTTTGTCGTTGGTGAGGCCGTCGACTTTCATGAGTTCTCTAATCTGCTTTGGTGTGGCCACTGCACAATTGAGACATTGAGAAAAAGATTTTCTTACTGAAAAAGGCCTGAAAATAAGGTGCTAGAAAATGATCTAAGTAGGGTCTTCTTTCTTTTTTTTTAAAAGAGTATATAAAATGCTAATATCTTATTTTATGATTTTATAAGTTTCTTTTTAAAAAAATTTACCAAACACTTTTTTATCATCTAATGAGCTCTTAAGTATCTTATAAGATGCTTTGAAGAGCTTATAAGCTCACCCAAACACCCTCTAAATCTAAATCAGGGTCAGTTTAATTTATTTGCGGTCTATCGGGTCCTACTACCTTCACAAGTTGGTCGAGCTTGGGATTTAACTTGAAATTAGATAAATTCCAGTAAAAATTTACAAAGCTTAAGTCAATAAGTGTGGGAATATCGGCACAATAAAGCAATAACTTGGTAATAAAACTAGTAAAAAGCATATCTTTCGAATTTTATCATGAGTATGGCATCTGTATATGGGTGTTGAGCTGAACTTGTCCCACGACGCACGCGCAGATGGTGTTTTAGGATGAGGCCACATGTTCTCAATTGATAGTTAACATTGGTTATGGCCGGGTCGGAACCTGAGTTGGACATAACCCGCATAAAAGTGCAAAGATTTTGAAGTGTTAGAAGATTAATTTTAAATATCAAGTGCAGGATGGTCCTTTCTTTATTTTTCCTCATCATGCTTTGCATCTTGGAATAGAACCTTAGTACTTTGCCGCAACCTCTGCCTTCATTTTGTATGTTCTTAATGAAAGTAGTTATAAATCAATGAAGTTTTTTGGAACTATTAATTGTTTTGTCTTATAATGTAGGAAACTTGCAGACAAAGTTGCAGCTTCTGGTTTCCTAGTAGTGGTTCCTGATTTCTTCTATGGTGATCCATACACCCATGAAAAGCCTATAGAATTATGGATAGAAACTCATAGCTCGGTTTGTGTATCTCTTAATTCTTCTTATTCTGTTGGTGCAAGATTACAAGATTCAAAATCTAGCACTTGGTGATTATTTCTTTTTTCGCTGTAATATTTTCCAGATATGATAGACATATATGTAGAGTTATAGGTTAATGCCCTTTGCATAGTGTTTATCATTGGTCATTTGCCTCTTACAAATATATGCATACATAATGTTCCAACTCCAAGTCCAAGACCACCTGCGACTAAAAAAGGTTAAAGTGTCGCAATTTTTCATAGTTGAAACCCTCCAAAATCAAAGTCAAAGATTTTCTGTGTGAAAATAATTGTTAACAAAGATGTATCGCTCATATAACTTGAATTTTATCCCGTTTTGATATTTATAGAGCTTAATTTATCATATTATCTTATTTATCTGGTATATTTTGAATCTAGGATTATTCTCTATGATTAGTTTGTATTTCCATCTATAGGTAAGTTTGTTAAAACTTCCATTTTTATTCCCATTGTTATGACTTTTCCCTTTCACGAACTTGAGTTCGAGCTTTGCCCCCTCATACAGGTCGTTGGTCCTTGTTCCCTTAGTTTAGCTTGACCCTATGTCAAGGCTTCCTCTTGCTCTTGCTTGGCTTGGCTTGGCTTGATTATCATGTCATTTACTATCTTTCTTGCCGTGGGTCTTTTTAGGCCCAATTGGCCCAAATGAGGTCTTGTTTGGGCCAGCTAGATGGGCCAACTTGGTTGGATTGTTAAGCCATCAGACGTGAAAATTTTGAGCATGAAGTGGGAAAAGAACCCTTTTCTTCCAAAAGTACGAAAGAAAATTTTATTGCATTTGTTGAACTTCTCTCAAATTCTCGTGTTAATGCTTTAGGATCAAGAGGCTGTTGCTTTGTGCATAGTCATGTTCACACAATGGATAGAGGACCCTTTTGCGCAAAAGTACTAAAGAAAATTTTATGTGAATTAATTTGTCGAACTATTCATAGATCCTTGTGTTCTCAATGTTCTAGGACAAAGGGCGTGAGGATGCCAAGACTCTAGTGGCCGCATTGAAAAGCAAAGGAGTGTCCAAAATTGGAGCTGTAGGTTTTTGCTGGGGAGGTGCAAAACAATCTTATAATTTTCTTTCTTTCTTTCTTTCTTTTCTTCTCTTCTTTTTTTTTTTTTTCAATTTTTCTTTTTTGTAAAAAAGGGGTGCTTTTTGTAGTTAATTTATGTACCATAAAAGAAGCTTGTGAGATACTTTACCCTTTGAGAAGTTACTTTGCCTTTGATTGTAGGTGTGGTGGTTGTTAAACTGGCAAAATTTGATTGCATAGAGGCTGCAGTTTTGCTGCATCCAGGTCCTATTACTGTGGAACAAATAAATGGTGATAGTTCCCATCCTACAAAATTTTCATAAACATTAAACTTTTTACATTTAATTATCAAGATAGGTTAATTTTAAAAAAAATCTTTTTTATCAAGGCAGGTTTTATTCTTTGATCCATGATTCATGTATATCATGGAATTTTCAGAAGTAAAGACTCCAATTGCTATATTGGGAGCAGAAATTGACAACCTTGCACCACCAGAGCTTCTGAAACAACTAGGAGACATTTTATCAGCAAAAGCTGAGGTAAGAAATTGATTCAGACAGCCTTTTTTTCCCACAATGCCCATATCATTGATACATTCATATTATACTTGGTCCCTTTTGGAGAAGTTGAGGATTTTGATACAGTTGTTTTCCCTTTCTCGTCCTTCAAGACTGGTTTTAAGAATAAAATCCCCACACTAAGTGCACGTCTAGGCAATACTTCAACACATTGAGCCTTCTTATTTGGCATTTAAATCTAGTTATAATTGTTGGCTTCCAAGCCACTCGATTGAGGGGCTAGTGGCTATGATAATGCATAATATTGTCCCATATCCTAGACAATACTTCAATGCGACTGAGCCTTCATATTTGGCATTCAGATCTAGTTATAATTGTTGGTTTCCAAACCACTCGACTGAGGGGCTAGTGGCTATGATAATACATAATTTTGTCCCATATCAGGAGAGTCGAGAGTTTTGAGACAATTTATAAGTTGTAACCTCTCTCTTGCCTTTTGATATGGCTTTTATGGATAAAATCCTCAATTATGCATTTCGGTGGGATAATATCTTGACGCAGCTCGATTTGAGGACCTTATATATTGATGGATTTGATCATTATTACTTATAAATTTTTGTTCCTGAGGATTGGAGTGAGGGTAAAACGGAAAGTGAACTTGTTTATCAGCTGTAAGAAGTGGATTGACTTATCAATCAACGCGGATTGTTTACTCTGCAGGTTGATAGCTTTGTGAAGATATTTCCAGGAGTCGGCCATGGATGGTCAGTTCGATACAATGAGGATGATGAATTTGCTATTAAGAGTGCTGAGGAGTCTCACTTAGACATGTTGAATTGGGTTACCAAATATATCAAGTAAAAGTTTGAAAGGGGTACTATAAAATGAAAAAATAAAAAATCCAAGAAATTAAAAAATAATCCATGCTATTACCAGGCTATATATGAAAAATGATGTCCTGTATTTGCCTTCTATATATTTTGCTGCTACAAGTAAAACTAGAGAACAATCCCTGTTAAGATTTAACAACTACTTGTCATTTTGTTTCTATTATGGAAAAACTTATATTTTCAGATCATATTTGCTGGGGGTGTAAATGAGCTGAGCTCGAGCATAGCAAGTTCAAGCTCGACTTAATAAGGCATGTTGCAAATTAGCAAAAAAAACTCGATTCGTGTAGCTTCAAATGAACTCGAGCTTACATAGGTTTGGATTAGTTCAAGTTCATTTAGGTTCAAAATAAAATCTATAATTATAAATTTTTCAAAAAAATTTATTATTTTCTTAAAAATGACAAACAAAATATTATTAGTATTATTATTTACTTATCTTTATGAACTTTATTATATATAATTATATATACAATATATAAAAAAAGTTTGTTTAGGTTCGTGAGCTTTTCGAGCCGAATATTATTGAGTTAAACTTGGCTTGTTTAACTTACGAGTTTGAATTATTCGCGAATCGTCTCGTCTCATTTACACTCCTAACATTTGCTTCATTTGATGTGATAAAGATTCAAATTAATACTTGAGAAAATTGTACTGATAATATATATCGCAGATACATTCATAAGTAAGGATAATATTTGCAAATTTAATAACAATTGAGGGAAAAATTAATCTTGCATTGTCATTCAAATACGTGATTAAAATTTTTGTATTTTCACCTTAACATGGAAACAAGATTAATTATTGACAATGAAAATGAATTACAAGGTAAGAAAAGAAGAAGGCGATGGCTTTCACCCTTTAATCATCAAGCCATGGCCTAAAAATTCTTACATCTGGAAGAGGCTTTGTGGCATTCGAGAAGAAGCTGAAAATAACATATTTTGGGTCCTCAGTAGAGGTGCAGTTTCCTTCTGGCATGATGCTTGGATAGGGGATAAATCTTTAAACAATTTGATGCAATCCAGGCAGGTTTCTTGTGTCCAGGTTAGCGAGTTTTGGGACAATAGGGGCTAGAACATTGACAAACTGAGGGATGTGCTTCCATTAGATGTTGTTGATCCTGTTTGCTGTATTCCCATCCTTCAGAATAGCCGTGATATTCCCTATTGGAAACTCTCTCCTAATGGTCATTTTGGTACTAAATATACTTGTTGGTATTTTCATCACATGAATCCTCGTCAAGATACGTTCCTGACTTGCTGGAATCTAGCCTTCACTACAACTATTTCTATCTTTGCTTGGAGGCTTTTACTTGATTTAATTCCTACGGATGAAAGACTTCAAAGAAAAGGGATTTCTATGGTCTCCAAATGCCAACATTGTGATAATTTAGAGGATGGCCATCACTTATTCTGATCATGTCCTTTTGCTACAGAAATTTGGGGGTTCTTTGGCAATCTTTTCAAGTTTCCTATGCCCAATACTTCTAACATTTCATTACTGCTTCAGACTTGGAAAAATAGTGCCCCTTATGGATCAAGGAAGCACATTAGAAGCATCATTCCTATCATTGTTTGTTGGTTTTTTGGTGCACTTGTAATGACGCCAAGCATAACCAGCTAAAGGCCTCGGGCCACAAAACCATATGGAGAATTAACCATTACATCTTCACGGCTTCTAAAGCTGGTCTATTACCCCCTAGCTACTGGAGTGGCCACTCGGAAGTGGCAGCTTATTTTGAGATCGATATTTCTCAACCCCAACATCATTTATTGAAGGTTGTTCGTTGGCTTGCCCCGCCCTCGGGTAGATCAAAACTTAACACTGACGGTGCGGCTAGAGGGAACCCGGGCGAAGCTGGAGCTGCCGGTATCCTAAGGGATTGCAATATGTCACCTATTTTTGCTTTCATGGAACCTTTGGGCGCCCAAACTAACATTTTTGCTGAACTCTTTGCGATTCTTAAGGGCCTCCAATTATGTGCTGATAGAGACTTGAAGAATATCATTGTTGAAGTAGATGCGATGGTTGCTATTAATGTGATTAGGCATTCTGAATTTCATCACTGGAGATTGGCACATATGATTTGGAGCATCAGAATATTGGCTCAGTCTCTCCATGTTAATTTCAGCATGTTTACAGGGAAGAGAATAAAGTTGTTGACTTCCTTGTCAAAAAAGCGATTCATAATGTTGAGGGTATCCTCCTTACTCCGCCCCAAATCCGGAGGAGATTGCAGTCCCTGGTGAGAATGGAAAAACTTGGCTATCCTAATTTCAGATTTGGTTGACCGAGAACTGGTGCTTGTTTTGGTCTTTTGTATGGATGGAATTGGGCCTTCTCGTTATTATCAATTGTAATTATTAGCAGGTATTTATCCTTCCGTTGTAAGCATTGTCATGACACTCTCATTGTAATTACTTCTTTTTTATCTATACACAGGTTGGGGTGTTGCTCAACTCCTCCGCCTGAGGTGATTTTTATTAAAAAAAAAGAAAAGAAAAGAAGAAGACGAATAGATGCCTCTTAACCTTAAAAGCCTCAGGCGCCAAGTTTTGCCAAATACTAGCACAGGTTTATGGGTCCAAAAGGGAACATGACACGTAGCCTAAATTTGTCCTCATAAAATATGAATGGCCCACCTAAGCCCTAAGCCCACAAAAGCCAGGAAGTGGAAGTCCATTGCTAAAATTCTCTCTGTATTTGCTACACTAGCATTTATTAATCAAAATTTTATTTCTTACCTATTTTTCACTCATTCCTTTCACTTGGACATTTATTTATTGGGCTCAAAATGTTGTCCCTGAGACCCAACAACCTTGACCTGTTTGTAATTTTAAGTATTTGACGGAACCTGCCATGCTTCGTGCTTGTGAGTAAGGCTGTAAATGTATATTTGAAAATTTATTTATCATTCATATTTATATTTATTTATATAAAATTTATTCGTATTCGTTTACAACAAATGTTATTCGTCTTCGATTAGTATATATCTGATTATAAATGGATACGAACATAGTAAATGTGTATTTGATTCGTTTAATATTAGCTTCGAATATATTTTTATTAAATAATATATTATTTTTACTGTTTAATAAAAATTTTATAATCCATATATGTATATATAAATTATAATTGAAAAATTGAAAAGAAAAAAGAATAAATTTAAAAAATTATTGTAATATAGAGAAAAAAAATTAAAGAATAAAGTTAACCATCATAATTATTGTTGGTTAACTTTATAATTAATATACTCCAATGCTATTATTATTGTTAATAAATACTAATAATCAATTATAAAATCAGCTATTAATTAGAAATTATGCTATTTGTTCGATTGCTTTCTTTTTAATGAAATTATATAGTTCTTTCTATTAATTAAAATATGTATTTGTTATAAATTCATATATTCACATATTTGGATATTTGTAAATAGATGTCTAAATAATTATTATCGAGTATGAATATAAAAAAAATTCAAATACGGATAAGTTTAATAAAATATGAATAAATTCGAATAATTATAATCGAATACGGATATATTCGAATTCGATCGATATCCAATGGATATGAATTCTGATATCATTTTTAAATATCCGTCAAATCCGTATCTGTATCCGAATATTTGAAAATTTAAATATATATAAATATGGCAACAGCATAACCGATCTGTTTAATATTCATTTACACTCCTACCTGCAAGTCCGTTGGATAAGAGAATTGCTTCCAAACTCATTGAGTACATTTTAAAATTGAGCTGTAATTTATTTGTCTAAAAGAGATATGCAACCAATTCACATGAATTCTTTGACAATAGCTTATATGGTAGTCATTCTATAGTATTTAGTTCATATGAGACGGACATTCAAAACCACTTTTTTCTTGAACCATCCATGATAAACCTTCGGAGAGAATATCCTGCTCAAATTAGTCCAAGGTACATTTTATATCCTATGATGCCATAATACATAGTAAAGAATTTAATCTGGCTAATGTAATCCAAGACATACGATGATAATTGTAATAAAATATGCTTGACTCAAGCCGTAAGAAATCCCAAATTGCTCATCCTAATCTGAATCAAACAGCAGAATTTTCAGCAAAGAAAACAGCAAAGGATGTTAGGCCCTCAGTGCACTGAGAATCCACCAACTCTCAGTTCAACTTGTGGCTCAGGAAACATTCAAGAAATTGGAGGCCTTAAAACATATGTAACTGGTGATCCGAATTCAAAGCTTGATATCCTTCTAGTTTCTGATGTCTTTGGTAAGAGAAAATTTTCAGTCAATTTTTGATTCAATATAAGTTTTGAATTGAAGAGTAACTTAATTTATATTTGTATCTGGAAATCTTTTTGCAGGGCATGAGGCCCCAAATTTGAGGTATATTTAAGTTTCTTGATTGAGTAAATCTTGATTTAGATGTAACATTTTGGACTTTTGGTGCTTAGTTTGGATTTGAGCTGCTTCTGGGCCTGAATTATAACTGTTTCTATCATTTACATGTTTGGCTTTTCTGTCTTTTCAACTTTGTATATGTTAATTATTGCGTTTTATCAAACATAAACCCTATGTTTCACTTGCAATTTCTATTTAACCTTGAAATTTCAGCGTCCAAAGTATGCAAGTGGCGGTCAATAAGTGGGTGTTTGGTTAAGTTTATTTAAAATATCTTATAAGCATTTACATCTTGTAAAATATTTTTAGAGTTTGTAAGATGTTAGATTTTATTTTTAAAATAAGTTGTTGATGTGTTTTGATAAAATAAGATATTAGAGATTATAAGATGTTAGTAATGACAATTCTATAATTAAAATGGTTAAAAATAAATGGGCTTGTTAGGATCTTAAAAATAAATGGGCTTGTTAGGATCTTAAAAATAAGCTGGGGTCTCCTTAATTTTTTTTAAAAAACTTATAAGATGCTAATATCTTATTTTAAGATCTTATAAGATTCTTTTTAAAAAAATTTATCAAATATTTTTTATCATCTTATAAATTTTTAAATATCTTATAAGATATTTTGAGGAGTTTATAAGTTCACCCAAACACTCTCTAAGTCTAACTTAGGGTCAATTTAATTTATTTGTAGTCCATCAGGTCCTACTACCTTCACAAGTTGGCTGAGCTTGGGATTTAACTTGAACTCAGATAAATTCTAATAAAAATTTACAAAGTTTAAGTTGGCAAGTGTTGGAATATTGGGACAATAAAGCAATAAGTCGGTAACAAAACCTGTAGAAAACATATCTTTCAAATTGTATTATGAGTAGGGCATCCATATATAGGTGTTGAGCTGAACTTGTCCTATGACGCCCAGATGGTGTTTTAGGATGAGGCCACGTGTTCTCAATCGATAGTTAAAATAACGGGTTATGGCCAGGTAAGAACCTGAGTCAAACAGAACCCGCATAGAAGTGCCCATATTTTGAAATGTGAGAAGATTAATTTTAAATATCAGGGGCAGGATGATCCTTTCCTTATTTTTCCTCATCTTGCTTTGCATCTTGGAATTGAACCTTAGTACTTTGCCACAACCTCTGCCTTCATTTTGGATGTTCTTAATGAAAGTAGGTATAAGTCAATGAAGTTTTTTGGAACTATCAATTGTTCTGTCTTATAATGTAGGAAACTTGCAGACAAATTTGCAGCTTCAGGTTTCCTAGTAGTGGTTTCTGATTTCTTCTATTGTGATCCATACGCCCCTGAAAGCCTCGAGAATTATGGAAAGAAGCTCATAGCCCGGTTTGTGTTTCTCTTCATTCTTCTTATTCTGTTGGTGCAAGATTACAAGATTCAAAATCAAGCACTCGGTGATTATTTCTTTTTTGGCTGTAATATTTTCCAAATATAATAGACATATAGAGTTATAGGTTACTGCCCTTCGCATAGTGTTTATAGTTGGTCATATCCCCCTTATAAATAAATGCACACATAATGTTCCAAGTCCAAGTCCAAGCCCACAACTTCGAGCCCAAAACCACGCTGCACCTCCTTAGCCAACCTGATTGCCTGCGACTTAGAAAGGTTAAAGTGTTGCAGTTTTTCTCAGTGAAAACCCTCCAATATAAAAGTCACAGTTTTTCTACGTGAAAATAATTGTTGAAAGAGATGTACCACTCATATAACTTGAATTTTATCCCATCTCGATATTTATAGAGCTGAATATATTGTATGACCTTATTTATTTGGTATATTCCGAATCTCAATCATTCTCTATGATTAGCTCATATTTTCATGTATAGGTAAGTTCGTTAAAAACTTCCATTTTTATTCCCACTGTTATGACTTTTTCCTTTTACAAACTTGAGTTTGAGCTCTGCCTCATCATACAGCATCCTTGTTCCCTTAGTTTAGCTTGACCCTATGTCAAGGCTTCCTCTTGCTCTTGCTTGGCTTGGCTCGATTATCATGTCATTTACTATCTTTCTTGCCGTGGATCTTTTTAGGCCTAATTGGCCCAAATGAGGTCTTGTTTGGGCCAGCAAGATGATCGAAGTTGGTTGGATTGGTGCATGGCCATCACATATGAAAATGTTGAGCATGAAGTGGTAAAAGGACCCTTTTATTGCATCTGTTGAACTTCTCTTAGATTCTTGTGTTAAGGTTTTAGGACCAAGAAGCTGTTGCTTTGTGCATAGTCATGTTCACACAGTGGAAAAAGGACCCTTCTGTTCAAAAGCACCAAAGAAAATTTTATTTGTATTAATTTGTTGAACAACTCTTAGATCCTTGTGTTCTTAATGTTCTTGGACAAAGGGTGTGAGGATGCCAAGACTATAGTGGCTGCATTGAAAAGCAAAGGAGTGTCCAAAATTGGAGCTGTAGGTTTTTGCTGGGGAGGTACAAAACAATCTTATAATTTTCTTTCTTTTTTCTAAAAAAGGGTGCTTTTCTTTGTTAATTTATGAACCATAAAAGAAGCTTGTGAGATACTTTACCATTTGAGAAGTTTTTTTACCTTTGATTGTAGGAATGGTGGTTGTTAAACTGGCAAAATTTGATTGTATAGAGGCTGCAGTTTTGCTGCATCCTGGTCCTAATACAGTGGAAGAAATAAATGGTGATAGTTCCCATCCTACAAAATTTTCAAAAACGTGAAGCTTTTTACCTTTAATTATCTAGATAATTTAATTTTAAAAAAAAAAAGCTTTTTTTATCAAGGCAGGTTTTATTCTTTGATCAATGATTCATATAGATCATGGAATTTTCAGAAGTAAAGACTCCAATTGCTATATTGGGAGCAAAGATTGACAACCCCGCACCACCAGAGCATCTGAAACAACTAGGAGACATTTTATCAGCAAAATCTGAGGTAAGAGTTTCATTCAGACAGCCTTTTTTCCCACAATGCCAATATTATTGATACACAGGTATTATACTTGGTTCTACCTCATATTGGAGGAGTCGAAGGTTTTGAAATAATTTATAAGTTGTTCCACCCTTTGAGACTCGTTTTGAAAATAAAAACCCCCACCAAATATGTGTTGAACAATACTTCAACACGGATAAACCTTTATATCTGACAATCAAATCCGGTCGTAATGGTTGGTTCCCAAGCCACTTGACTAAGGGGCTAGCTAGAGACTATGATAATGCGTAGCTTTGTCTAGTATAGGAAAGTCAACAGTTTTGAGATAGTTTATAGGTTATTCTCTAACTCTCACCTTTTGATGTGATTTTTATGGATAAAATCCTCAATCATGCATGTTGGCGGGATAATACCTCGACACAACTCAACTCAAGGACCTTATCTAGTGATGGATTTGATCATTATCACATCATCAATGCAAATTGTTTATTTTGCAGGTTGATAGCTTTGTGAAGATATTTCCAAGAGTTAGCCATGGATGGTCGGTTCGATATAACGAAGATGATGAATTTGCTGTTAAGAGTGCTGAGGAGTGCCACTTGGATATGTTGAACTGGGTGACCAAATATATCAAGTAAAAGTTGGAAAGGGGTACAATAAATGAAAAAAAAAAAAATCAAAGAAATTAAAATGTAAGTCATGCTATTACTTGGCTATGTATGAAAAATGATGTCCTGTATTTGCCTTCTATATTTTTGCTGCTACAAGTAAAACTAGAGATATTTTTGTGGCATTAATACATTATTTCGTGGCATGCTAACATGTCATTTAAAGAATTTTTTGGTGACATTTTAATTTATCATTTCCTATAATTTTTGCAGCATGTTAATATGTCATTAAAAAAAATCTTTCATAGCATTTTAACATGATATTTATTGCATTTTTTATGGTAGGTTATAATGTCATTTGATAATTTTTTTGTGGCATTTTAATATGTTATTATATGCAATTTTTGTGGCATGTTAGCTATCATTTAATATACTTTTTGTGACATTT
>JACGDI010005705.1:365696-377173 GCA_014898725.1 Jacaranda copaia
TCTTGATTGAGGGGCTAGAAACTATGATAATGCATAACTCTGTGCAGTATTGGAAGAATCGAGAGTTTTAAAATGTTTTATAAGTTGTTCCCTGACTCTTACATCTTGATGCAATTTTTATGGATAAAATCCTCAATGACTAAGGGGCTAGAGACTATGATAATGCATAACTCTGTCCAGTATCGAAAGAGTAGAGAATTTTGAGATAGTTTGTAAGTTGTTCCTAACTCTCGCCTTTTGATACGATTGTTTGGAGAAAATCCTCAATCATGCATGCCAGTGGGATAATCTTTCGACACAACTCGACTCGAGGACCTTATCTAGCGCGGATTTGATCATTATTACATTAAGAACGCAGGTTGTTTATTTTGCAGGTTGATAGCTTTGTGAAGATATTTCCAGGAGTTGGCCATGGATGGTCAGTTCGATACAACGAGGATGATGAATTTGCTGTTAAGAGTGCTGAGGAGTCTCACTTGGATATGTTGAACTGGGTTACCAAATATATCAAGTAAAAAGTTGGAAAGAGGTACAACAATTTGAAAAAAAGAAATCAAAGAAATTAAAAAATAACTCATGTTATTACTTGGCTTTGTCTGAAAAATGATGTGCTGTATTTGCCTTGTATATATTTTGCTGCTACAAGTAAAGCTAGAGAACAATCCCTGTTAAGATTTAACAACTTCTAGTCATTTTGTTTCTATTATGGAAAAAGTTATATTTTCGGACCATAATCGCTTTATTTGTTGTGATAAAAATTCGAATTAAAACTTGAAAAAATTGTACTGATGATACATATATCTAGAAGTACGGATATATTTACAAATTTAATAACAATTGGGGGATTAATTAATCGTATATTGTCATTCAAATACGTAATTAAAATCTCCGTATTTTCGCCTTAACATGAAAACAAGATTAATTATTGACAATGAAAATGAATTCCAAATGCATTATTACAAAAGGGTTGTATAATGATGCCATTATATAATAATGTCTTATTTGTAATCAAAATCCTATATATAATATACCATTCATCAAATTTCTACAATTCTTCCTTTTTTTTTTCCCAATATTCAACTAAATTAATTCATGAAATCAGGAATAAACACCTCCTAAGGGAGATATACCCTTCGCATAGCTATATATATAAAATACCAAAGATTACTAAGGCTTTGTTTGGTTATGTTTTCCCAGAACAACATTGTTTTGGGGAAATATAATCAAAAATATCTTCATTTTTTTTCTAAATTACATGTTCTCCAATATATACATATATATTATACATATGTCTATTATATATATTTTACTATTATTTTAACATTAAAAAATAACTCAATTCCATTTTCACCTTAAAAACCCAACCAAAAAGCATTGATTTAACTGCTACAGTAAAAAATATCTCCCTCAAGATATAAACAAACATATCAAAAAATAATTTTCATATTATCCAATAATTCATTCTCCCAAAATACATAATAAAATCAAATAAAAAACTTAACCAAACATTCCCTAAAGTTTTTGTTAGTTCAATTGCTTCATTTTGTATTTTTACTGACATATGGTATGCTCTTGCCAGTATGTTTCTGGCTTTATTATATTTGCATTTTGGACCCATAATTTACAATCCCTCCAATAGTTGAATTTACGATTCCCTTAATATTCAACGAAAAAATTCTCATGTTCTTAAATTGCAAACAAAATAAAGAAAATAAAAAAAAATTAAGATAAAGGATGCAATATGGGGAAGTGCAAAAGTTTTGATAAAAAAGTCAATTGGCGCTTACTTGTTAGACCAAAAATACAATTAACCTAATCAACAATTGAGGCCAGTTTGAATAATGCAAGAGTATCTTATTGAGAACCTTTCCATCAGTAGAGTAGAATCAACTTCTATAGTTATATGGTGAACAATTAAATTTTTTTTTTTGGCGAGTGCGGAGGATAGTTTTTTCCGTATTTGAGACAATTGGGGAAGTTCTTTCGAAGGCCTTATGTTGAATAAGGGGGGAGAAGCATGGATAGCTATGAAATTATTGCTTCATACGATTGTATCTAATAGTTGTAAATAGAATAGTCATGAAATTGTATGATATATTTTAAATAGTGTTGAAAGTTACTTCTATATTTAAATATTTTAGTTGCTTCGAAGATTACACAGTGTTGTGTGTTGTAAATATTATCGAAAGTCACTTTGCATGACTAGCTTTACTTAAATTTTCCACTTATTTAAGCAAGGTAGGAGTGTATTTTTCTTCATGACTTATTAAGTTACAACAAACTTCTATAAACTACAAATTCCTAGAGTTTTGAATTCTTCTTGGTATTAGTACTTTAAATTATATAATTATTTAAATTTGATTAAAGTTATGAACCTTCAATGGGGTATATGTTTTGTCTTTTCCTTCTTATTATTATTATTATTTGGAAGTATGCCAAATATATAATTTGTCACACACAATCTAATTTGAATAGATTCAAATGATATTTATATGAGTGGGAATTATATAACAACATCTATATACACAATTACATTTTCTGCCCTTATAAGATAGCAAATAAGGTTGTCTGTTGTCTATATTCTCAAGACCTTCCAATTAATTGCTCATTTCCACATTTTTATTTTTTTCGTAAAGCATCTTTCTTGCTCGATGAAGTCATTTGAAGCCTTTAAACAAGAATTTGGAAGGAGAATCACTATCTTTCAACGACATCAAACAATTTGCATGGTCTTTTTTGCCTAGTAAGAGTGCAATGGCACTCCAATAAGCCCCGCTGTTTTCTTGATCTACCCAATCAGTCAAGGAAGTTTTTTTGATGGTATGCCTCTAGGAATTTCTGGTACTTTCAATTTCATGATTGTATTCCAGGCTGAGCACAACATCCTCATGCACCCATTTCACATGTTAGGCGTAGTTGGTGTATTCGGCGGCTCCCTATTCAGTGCTATGCGTGGTTCCTTGGTAACTTCTAGTTTGATTAGGGAAACAGAGAAAGAAGAGAAGGAGAGGAGGAAGTACGACGAAAAGGGTAAGAAATAAGTTGCTTGCAGTGTTTAAAATTTCATAAATTTGCTCCTAAAATTGATTGAAATATATCCCAAGTGGAGATATTCCATTTTTTGTCCAATTTTTGGAAATTCTAATCAGAATTGGACTATAACGAAATTTCGAATAAAAGCAAAAAGAAAAAATAAAATAAATGAGAATTAATTCTAAAAATAAAAGTAGCTTCTAGATACTTTTCTCTTATTAAGCATTTTATAATTTATATCCCAAAAATATTTCCCCTAGAAAATAATACAGCAGACAATATGTATTGCTTGCTCTGTTGATCTGACGAGAAGGGATCTGCCCTGGCATTATAAAACCAAATTCTTTTGACGGCAGCCGCCACACCATCGGCTTGGCTTCCTCTCCTTGCTGAACGCTCGCAAACAATGGCCGCCATATCCTGCTTTCACTTGAAGCTCACCACCACCACCACCACCGCCACCGGCTACATATCATCATCAAAATCTCAAACCCACGTGAGATTCAATTCATCTACACCCGCACTACCATCCTCCACTTATTCTAAATCCTCCGAGCCGCAACCCCTGTACTCCTCCGTCAAATCTTTTGCTCCCGCCACAGTAGCCAATCTGGGACCGGGCTTCGACTTTTTGGGCTGCGCCGTCGACGGCATCGGCGACTACGTCAATCTTCGACTAGACCCGAATGTCCACCCGGGAGAGGTTTTTATCTCTCATATTTCTGGCGCGGGCTCCAAGCTCAGCAAGAACCCCCTTTGGAACTGCGCCGGCATCGCCGCCATCGCCGTAATGAAGATGCTTAATGTCCGATCTGTAGGGCTCTCACTCTCTCTCGAGAAGGGTCTCCCTCTCGGCAGTGGCCTTGGTTCCAGCGCTGCCAGCGCCGCCGCAGCTGCTGTCGCTGTCAATGAATTGTTCGGAGGGCCTTTGTCACCGTCTGAGCTCGTGATCGCGGGGCTGGAGTCGGAGTCCAAGGTCTCTGGCTACCACGCGGACAATGTGGCGCCATCTATCCTGGGAGGTTTTGTCTTGATTCGTAGCTACGATCCTCTCGAACTGATGCAGCTGAAGTTCCCTCACGAAAAGAATTTATATTTTGTGCTGGTGAATCCGGAATTTGAAGCTCCCACCAAGAAGATGAGGGCGGCATTGCCACCAGAAATCACAATGTCGCACCACGTCTGGAATTGTAGCCAAGCAGGGGCTTTGGTGGCGTCAGTGTTGCAAGGGGACCTCAATGGATTGGGAAAAGCACTATCATCAGATAAGATAGTGGAGCCAAGGAGGGCTCCATTGATCCCAGGCATGGAGGCCGTTAAGAAGGCAGCAATTGAGGCTGGGGCCTTTGGGTGCACTATAAGTGGGGCTGGGCCAACTGCAGTGGCCGTCACAGACAACGAGGAGCGAGGTTGGGAAATTGGGGAGAGAATGGTGGAGGCCTTCATGAATGGAGGAAATTTGAAGGCCACGGCAATGGTCAAGCAACTTGATAGAGTTGGAGCTAGGCTTGTCAGCAGTACTCCAAGATGATGCAATTTGATTATTCTAAAACTTATTTCTACTTGGAGGTTCTGTCATGGTTCATGGATTTGATGGCAATTTTGGGGATATGAGCTCATGCCTAATTGTGCAATTTGTCTGAATTTTGTCAGGAGGTGCAGGGCAATGCTTCTTTTTCATTGTTGTGGTTGTTTCTTATACTGCATTGATTTGCTTGACCTTTGAGAATTCTTGCCTTACTAAGCAAGCCTGTTGTAGAAATAATGGTGAAAGTAGTGGTCTTTTAAATCAAGCAATGGCTATATTTATGGTTGCTAATGATATAGTTGCAGAATACAATTGTGACAAATATCTATTTCTTGGTTTGTAGAGGGTAATTAGGTTCTCCGTACAGTTCTAGCCCCAACTCAACGTATCATCTATTTTTGCTCGGACAAAAGGGATGTTTGATGTTCTTTAGAAATAATAGTCTGCTTTTCTAGAACTGCCTTTCTGGAGGATCTCACTTTGTCATTTTCTTTCCATTTTCTTTTTAACATTGAAATTGAATTTCTTTAAGAAAGAAAAACAATTACAAGGATGACAAGAAGTCCTCATAAAAATTAGAATAAGTTACATAAAAATTGCCTGCTAACCTCTGTGGAGCACTGGAGATCCCCCAAATGTAGGACCTTAAAAATTTTCTTGAGGGCCTTATGGCTCAGAAATCTTGTTAAATACTTTAGTCTGAGATGGTCTTACGTTGCCCATCTATTGATTAAGGAAAGCAAAGCTTATTTCAGGGTGATTATTAAATTCATAGTTGGCCCATCAGGTATCCTCCCATCATAGTGGCAACAACTTTTTAATTATGAAACGTTTGGCTTGCATAATTTACTGATGCTTTCAGGAACAGTTTCATGATTAGCAAGAATGCCACAAACATTGGAAGCACCAAACATAAGGTAAATCAACTGAACTGAAGAGGTTTGTGCTTAGGTCCGCCTTCATGGACGGCCTCATAATAGAATCAGATATGGGACACTTGAGAGATTAAATTTAATTTCATGTCCTCTTTAACTGAGACTCAGCTTTGACTATGTTTTAACATGTAATGGATTGTCCTAATGCAGGATAATAATATATGTGCTCTAGCTCAAATGAAAATTATGCCTGCCATGTGAATTTGGAAATTACCATCATATTGATCTAGTTCTGAATGCAAAGTCTTCTATAGATTCGAGACCATCCAGCTTGATACTTTTCTAATGCCTTAACTCCTCAACCCTTCTCCTTCTCTTATCAGCCAAAGCATGGTGGAAATCCTTTATTCACCTTCACTAAGCCTTCTTGGTTATTATGCAAAAAGAGGATATTTAGACTATCTTTCCTATTATTTTTTCGGTTATACTTCAAACTTCTAAGGAAAATATAGAATGCTTGGCACTTTTTTATGGTGTCTTCTTCACAGTATTTTGAAAGCCAATTGCCATCAAAGGTAGGCCTTTGCAAAATGCACCAGTAATGGAAGGGGGGGTGTTGGTGATGTTTGCTGGGGCATTTAGGCATATGCCTTTGAGTCAGTCCCAAATCACCCCAAGTAATTGAGAGCATGCTGCAGAGATGTTTGAGTTCTTTTCTCCAACCTTGGAATGCCTGGATATGGAAAGTTCTTATCAGTTCTTTTGAAGTTTATACTCATTTAACTTATGCCACTTTTCTGAAAATCATTCCTATTTATATGGTGGTTTTGATTCTTATAAAGTAATTGAATCTTGTTACATTTAATTCAAGAGTTGAAAATATCTATCCTTCTTATTTATGCTACTTTATGGTGTCTGAATCTCAAATTATATTCCATATCCTTTCGTCCTAGTAGTTTTATACTGTTAGCTATTTTTCCATTTAATTTGTAAATTCAGATCTTTAGAATATTTTGTTGTAAAAGTCATACATGATACACCTTGTCTGGAAATATTTGAAATGCTTCATCGCTGCCTTTCGCCTTTTAAAACACTGTTTCTTAAATATTTGCTAGGGGACGCAAGAAATAGTTTCACATGAGACTCCAGATTTGAATTATGTATTTACCATTGTATGTTAAGGTTTGCCAAGTTTTCCATTCTACTTTACATTTCTCCATTGAATACTGCAGGCATTCTGTCTTACTGGTTTGCCATCCAAGAATACTGCAATACGGTTGGGGCACCTATTAATCTTCCACCATCAAAGCACCTGTGAGTCTCCCAACCTCAAAGCACCAAACTATTAGACTATTAGTCAGGTTCTTTTACCGAATTGGCTGATTATATGGGTTATATTACAAACTTATAGTCATGTTCATGCCAAAAGAGAAGAAAATGATGAAATTTTTATTTTGTAGATTATTACAATTTGCGCTCATTAAGGGTCCTAAAATGGATAGTGCTTAAATGAGAATATTAAGGATCCTTATTGGGAGGTGACTATGTTGTACTAGAATGGTGAAATTGAAAACCTGCAAGTTATAGAGTGGTACTGGTACATTTGCTGCATCTCTCAACCCGAAATAGTTTCCTTTTCCCCTGCAAATTGGTCTTTAACTACCTTTTTCTGATTCCCTGATGTGTTCCTGAACTATTAAATTCAATTATCCATTTTCAAGCTATATCTGACTGCAAGGAATAGTATCTTCTGTTCTATTCTTCATTTGAAGCTTCCCATAGGCTAATTAAAACCAACCCAGCCTTCTTTTTTCTTGAGTCAGTTTTGGGTCCAACCCAATTTGACCCAAACCTAATATTTTTCAGGCATGGTCGGATCATCGAGTTTTGTTTGATTTTGACCCCCTTATGGGGATGGTATATTGAAGTAATATGCTGGTGCTTGACTTGCAAGCTTGTGTTCTATTTTGCACAAAAAATAATACTGCTCATCATTGACTTTTTTCCCTGTTTTATCTGTTTGCTCCTAAAATGATGTAGCTCTTTCACTTGGTCTTCCTGTTATATTAGACAGTGCAAAACTGGCATAGTCCTGTGTATTAGAAAAAGTGTGATGGCTAACTCGCCTGCCTTGAGTTCTCTGATGAACTGCTTGAGATCTTGGTATAGATTTTTAGAAATGTAATTTTAGTATTTCTCTATGTGATGAAAATTTTCATCCCTTTAGTATTGGCATCTGAGAGAGGCATACAATTTCTAGCACAACACATTTATCTTTTGTCATCTTGTTTGTCCAATTTTACGTAATTAAAAAGTGCCCTTCAGATTAGTCTTTTTCATGACCAAAAAGGTCGTATTTCTTTTTCCCTATTTGTATTTGAAATGTAATTATTGGCTATAATTCCTCTGGGTTTGTTTGGTTGTGTTTTAAGTGTTTTATGGAAAATTTTTTGGAGGATGTGTTTTGGATAGTGGATTGACAAAATGTGATGTTTGTTTGTTTATATTTCAGGGGTTGTTGGATAATGTTTTGGGAGGAATTGGTGTGTGTGGAAGTATTTTGGCATAAGATTTTTTTACTGTAGATGTCACGTCAGTCAAGTTTTTTCTATTGGGTTATTGGTGAAATGAAATTTTTTATGGTAATCGTTATGTGTATATATGGTTGTATTAACTGGTGCTTGTGTATATATATGTTTGTAACGATTAATAGATGGATTAGCGTGCCTTTGGAGAATGGGAAATTGGTTGATTTGAGGAGGGAATTTTAGTAAAACCCTTTCACATTCCACAAGGTGATATTAGGGACTGTAAATACTTGTTTGGATGTATTTTTTCGGAACATTTATTATTATTACCGGCTGTAGATGTCCAATTTTATTTGCTTCTGCTGTTACTTTAAATGTTCATTTCTGGTAATCTCTTTGTCTGGTTTTGTACGCTATACTCTTTTATCCTCTTTGGTGTATAAGATGATTTGATATGTGTGTGTATATATATATATTACTGCAAAATATCATCTTGAATCCTCAAGATGCAGAAAGAACTGTTTCTTCCTTGATGGAACCTTGACAGAGACAATGGGATGTTGATCTTGTCCCCTCTGTTTTCAATAGCAGAGATGCTTCCCTTATTACCAGTATCCCCTTGGCCAACAGATGGAGTCCAGATGTGTGGGTTTGGAACCATGGTTCAAGTGGGGAATAAAAACCTTGGAAGAAAATCTGGTTCTCTGAAGTTCCCTGAAAGGTCTGAAATTCTGTGGGGCGAGCATGTAATAATATACTGCCCAAGAAGGAGCGTTTGGTAGCAAAACAGATTGATGTGAATCGCTTTGCCCAATATTGTCTTTTATATTTGACAATGAATTCGAACATCAATTGTTGTCTTATGCAATTTTTTTTTAATAACATGAAATAAATGACACAATTATTGATAAGATCTCATATTTTACTTATTGGAGATGAAATCTTCTTTAATTTTGTGAATATGATCAATGAAGAGAAGAAATATATACACATGGCCTCTGTGAAATATTTTATAGGAACTTTAACTTTGAAACCTTCTAAATACAAAAATATTCTTAATTTTTAGGGAAGTGTTAACTGAATGATTATTATTGTCCAATGCAATGGATGCTCACAATCCCCTAAGAACCCAACTCAGCCAATAATACAATAATCCAATGATCTCCTGGGAAAGAGCACATATTCTAGAACTCAGAGAAAACTAAATAAAATATTTAATTATGATGTAGATATTACAAGTAAAATATTAGCAAATTCTTTCATTTTTATTTCTACATCTGAATGTAACTCTTATTTTTCACTTAAAATAAAATTAATATTTTATAATTATTAAACCGACCACAATTTATTTAATAATGCCAAGAAAATAAACACAAAGATTATTAGATAAAATGTTGCATAAATTACCATGTCAATAATTTGCAAACTCCTGGAAACATACAACCTTTTCAATGTCAAAAGGGTGCCCATCAAACACATGCAGATGGAAAATTATGTCCACAAGTGTTGTCCAATTTGTGGGGTTGGTTTAATTGATTTTCTTGGCCACATGAAGCAAACTTTTCAATGTGGGCACTTTTCTTTTCTTTTCTTTTTATTTTTTTCCCACCTTCTTGGACCCATTTTCTCTAAATAAATAAAATAAATGACGAGGTCAAATTTTTTAACTTAAAATTGATAAAAGAAGCTAGTCATAAAAATTTTAACACATTTTTTCAGCTCGAACTCGACTTAATTCGTTAAACTCAATATTGTAATGAAGTTATAGGCTTGAATTTGGGCTCAAATTCAAGTTCAAAAAATAAATTATTTTATAATTTATAAAAAATTAATGTACTATTATAATTTTTATATATAAATATTATTTTAAAAATAAAAAATAAAAACCTGCAAGCCGACTCACAAATCAACTAACAAGAATTAAACAATTTGATCTCAACTCGAATCTTATACAAACTTGAATCGAACTTGAAATTAAACATTTTTTGAACTAGCCCGTCAGGCCGTGAGTTAGCTCAGTTCATTAACATCCCTTGTCAAAAAGATATCAACACATAATTTATTATTCCCATCTCTTTTCATGTGGCTCAATTCTTGATCACAAGTGTTGGGGCAAGATGGATTATGGGATATGGGTTGCCATGAATTGATTTGAGGGTGATATTTTGAACAATTGTTTTGACCACTAAATGTGACATAATTAAATAAGTAGGTTATGTGCTTATCACTATGTTAGTGGATAATACCCTATGTATTTTAGTCAAGGGAATATGAGAAAACTACATAAAGTAGTTGTGGAAGCCAGGCAATTATGCGTTGGGACATAATGGATCGATTAATATAAGTTCTCCTTTATCAATGTATACTTGAATTTATATTATATTGTGCCGATACATATATGGTAATATAAAAATAATACAATATATAAATTTTAAAAATTTTAGGACAAGACAATTTGAAAAGAACTGTTTAATATATATTATCTTCGTTATTGTATAGATACAATGAGTATACTATACGTAAACATCCAGATATACAATTGATAACAAATTTAAAAATACGTATCAATAAAATTACAAAAAGAAAAAAGTTCATATCAATTATTGCGTTGGATTTGCCAGTTATATATATATATTATATTTGACGGGAAAGTTTAATTTACTCTCATAAAAAACATAAAAAAAGATGTGGCAACATTTTTTCCTGGTACTTTTAGACAATTTTAATTTGAATTAGTTCTTTTAATACTTATACACTTTCTAAATATAAATATAAAAAAAGATCTAATTTGTTCAAAATAAGTTGAACGTGCCTTGGGTTCATCACACCATCAAAAATGTTGGAATTTTTATATTTTTATTCAATTTATGGATACAATAAATGATATATCGAATATATATATTAAAGACGGACATAATATCCAATATCCAATCGATACGATATGAATAATTTTTTTAGATTTTGGTGTCTTACAAATTTGAATAGACAATGAATGAAATTTTCCTATTTATGTCTTATTTATTGGCCAAGGGATATGAGACTTAATTGATATTAATTTTGAAACCCAAAACTAAACTTTATACTAAAAAAAAATATCATGATTAATTTTTGTATCATCACTTTCCAAGTGAAAATAAAGAAATAAAAAAAAATGTCTTTAGAAGCTGCATAGGCCTTTTTTACTAAAGTGACATGTGGTCCCAAACTGCATGGTCATAAATATGTTTTCATTGTAGCAACAGAAAAAGGAAGTAGAAAGAAGTGGGCAGCTATTTTGACCAACGCGGTTGTTTGGGGACAGATAATTAGGCATGTGATCATATGATTGGTATAAATTTTAAAATAAATAATTAATCATAGGATAAGCATTAATTATTATATATATGTACTGTGTATTGAATGGAACTGGACTTAATGTCTGCTAAAATTTTGCTTAACAATGTAAGAAAAGATAAATAAATAATTAAAAATAATATTCATTATTTTGAAAATTAGTCGAATTCGAATATAGTC
>JACGDI010005705.1:378409-406742 GCA_014898725.1 Jacaranda copaia
TAGTTCACGTGTGTTCCTGGTTGCAGATCTCAAACCCAATAACACTCAAGTCCATCGAAGTATTGGACCTTCAAGCTCGTAGCAGCATCAATTACTAATGCTATAGATGAAGCAAAGAACGAGCTAGTAGGAACAATCATCCTCCAACAAATTTATATAAAATATTTTTCAAACTTTAAAATTCTAAATCTTATTTTAAAAATAAGTTATTAAAGTATTTACATAAAGTAAAATTTTAAAAATTACTAAATTTTAGTAAGTACAACTTTATAATTAACTTATTAAAATTAAAGGAATTTTAAAGATCTTAAAAATAAAATAAAAGCTCTTTACTTTTAAAATAAATTATAAAATTCTAACAGTTTATTTAGGAGTAGAAAATTTTTGAATTTAATATACGTCACATTATATCAAGCTGCCCATGTGATATAACCTATCAGGTTAAACAACACAATCTACCTTCTGAATTTTTTCCAAAGAAGAAAATTTCTCTATAAACAAGTATAAGTATTTTATTATTTAAATATCTTTATTGACATTCTCATACATTGTCTTTTTTTTCCCATTTTAATTTTAATTTTTTTATTTTCATCAATTTCAACTATAATTTTAATTTTATATTAATACTCATATAAAAATATAAATATATCTTCATATAATATAAAATATTAATTTTATTTGATTGAAAACGATTAGTGTGAGAGTAGTAATTAATGAACAACTAAACATAAGAAATTATTTTCTAATTTATTATAAGTCCATTATGAAAAGAAAAATAATTATTAGTTACTTAGTAAATCTTAAAATTAATAAAACATCATATTATGTGTAGTTTGTATTTTGAGTAAAAAAATCAAAATTATTTATAATATTATTAAAAAATTTATGGAAGGAATATGTTTTTATACTAGCAATTTTGATGTATTTTATAGCATATAAAACTTTTACGGTGTAAATAAATGAAAATATTCATTAACTCTTTATCTAACATTCAATTATTTTTAATAATCTAAATGTATATATTTAAAATTGTAGGAAAAATAAAAGAAAGAATTATGACACTAAACAAATAATATAAATTTTACATTATGAAAAATAAATAAATAAAAATCAAACAAGGCCTCAAATTTTCCTTCTCCCACAGTTGAGCTGTACAAAGTACAGACCACTTCTCTCTGGCTCTCTCTCTCTCTCACTTTTCTCTCTCTAAAGATCTAAAAGTATTTAGAGAAAAACACTTAATCCTCAGATTCTCCCTCTAACCTGAACTTTGCGTTGTTCTTTTCCTCACCCCATTTTTTCTTGTGTATTTTTTGCATTAGAGATCGTCGCCAGCTATCTAGGAAACTCCCATTTTCCAGCCATATATGCTCATTCTTCATATGCACCGCCCCGTGGAAAATCTTTTAAGAAAGGAAGTTTTTAGCTCTGAAAACCCATTAAAGATTCCATTTTGATCTTCGCAAGAGTTAGTTATTGACAGTTTATTCGACCAACCCTTTTCTTTTATGATCAAATTTGTGTTTTTCACTTGAAAATGCCGTCTGGGATTTCTTTAAAATTTTTATATTTTTTTAAAACGTTCTGAAGTCACTTCATTTTTCGATCCAAGATAAATTTTGAGTTGTTATTGAAAAGTCAA
This sequence comes from Jacaranda copaia, assembly GCA_014898725.1. Classification (NCBI taxonomy): domain Eukaryota; kingdom Viridiplantae; phylum Streptophyta; class Magnoliopsida; order Lamiales; family Bignoniaceae; genus Jacaranda; species Jacaranda copaia. Next base: position 380,052 of record JACGDI010005705.1, read on the forward strand.
CGTTTCTTGGTTTTTTTGTGATCTAATCTTGCTACGTGTTGGTGTGGATTTGTCGGTTTGGATGCTTTTTGGCTAAAATATGCAGCCTGATCAAAGGAAGAAGGTACGTACTAAATCATTTCCTTTCAGCTTTACAATTGCTTGCACACAATAGTTAACTGGTCTGTGGGTTTATATATAGATGGTCTGTTGTATTGCGGGTATTGATATGTGAATGTGAGTTGGAACTGTATAGTTTGGCTTCCTATATGTATGTAAATTTATCAAACTGGGCCCCCTGGAGTACAATTTTGGTGTGAAGATTTGATTTGTACTTTTCTGATATTTGGGACATAATTTAGTTCCCAAAGGATTCAAGAATTAGAGCAGATGTGGGGAGCTAACGTGAATAGTTTGTAATTGTTGGTTTTGGTTTTGGTTTTGTTGGTTTGTTGTAGCATTTTATGTTCTTGTTGTCAAATTCTAGTCCTATTTTAAGGTAGTTTTGCCACCTGTTTAGTGCTGGGTAGGCCACTGTTTATAGTTATGCTCTAGTTGCATTTGTTAATTTTACAGATAGTCATGATTTAAAGATTTTCAACTGTTTTAGTCTCTTCTGCGTTGCTGTGTCATGATATGATTGTGAGTTTCTGTTGAAAAAGTTTATTGGAGAAGTTGAGTGCAGCTGGATGCTGTTTCTCTGCCAGTTTTGAATTGATCAATGATATATTCCCCTTAGGCTATGCCGGTTGAATGGAAAATCAGAAGGCTGGCACTTTGCATTTGGATAGTAATAGGCGTTTGTTTTAAAAATATGCAACTAGTAAAAAGAATGATTAGCACTTCTTATAAAGCAAAAATCATGAGCTGCTGGGCAATGCAGTGATGTGGTGTCAATGAAATGATTAATTTCTCGTTCTTCCTCTCTTTATTGTTTTTTTTTCATTTGGTATCATCTTGAAATATCAAGCTATAGTTTGTTTGTTGTTTTTAGCTTATTTGTTGTCTAATTCTAAGTCATTTCAACTTAATTTTTTCTTTAGGCAAGTTTGCATCACTAGATCAAGCTATATCGTGGGTACATTGTTTTATGATGAAAAAGGAGTAATCACATTTTATAGGCCTCTATGGCTCGAAACAGTTTAATTTTCTAGATTTTCCCCTTGCATTTATATCTTACGCGGAATATATGTTTGTTCTTGACTTATAATACTCTTTTAACAAAGTTGTCTAAGAAGCTTGGATGGAGGTGGTTATCGTTTCCTTGCTTATGTTGAGAATTTAATCTTGTAGAAACCACTTTGGCGATGCCTAGTTGAATACATGTTATAAAAGTGTGCGGGGTGTATTGGAGAACTGGGTGGCAAAGAATTCATAGGTTTTAAAATATGCCTATTATTGAGTGAATTTCGTAGCTGATTGGTAACGAACGAAACAAAGTTTTCTATATGGTTAGTCTGTGCATCTTGTTCATATATTAGCCTGAGGCAAGATTATGTTTCGTATTAAATTCAGTACTTCCAATTTGCTTTAAGTTCTTGGTCCCTCCACATATGAACGCAATATCTATTTTTTTATTGCAGGCCTCTGTAGATGTAGATTTCTTCACAGAATATGGTGAAGGAAGCAGATATAGAATCGAGGAAGTGATTGGCAAAGGCAGCTATGGTGTTGTCTGTTCTGCCTTTGACACCCATCTTGGAGAAAAAGTTGCGATAAAAAAGATAAATGATATCTTTGAGCATGTCTCTGATGCCACACGCATTCTTCGTGAAATTAAACTTCTTCGCCTTCTACGTCATCCAGACATTGTTGAAATCAAGCATATTTTGCTGCCTCCTTCTAGACGGGAATTCAAGGACATATATGTAGTGTTTGAACTAATGGAATCAGATCTCCATCAGGTCATTAAAGCAAATGATGACTTGACTCCAGAACATTATCAGTTCTTTCTCTACCAACTTCTTCGAGGCTTGAAATACATACATACAGGTCATACAACTGCTACAATATCCAAATCGAACTCTAATAGAATGTGCAAATATTTGTATGATCTAATAAATTCTGTTCTGTAATTGCAGCTAATGTGTTCCACCGAGACTTGAAACCAAAAAATATATTGGCAAATGCTGACTGCAAACTGAAGATATGTGATTTTGGGCTTGCAAGGGTGGCCTTCAATGATACTCCGACGGCAATATTTTGGACAGTATGGCTCTTTTTCTTCTTTATTTTCTAATATGCTGTTTATTTCTTTTGTCGGCTGATTAGGTCATGGGATAAGTTTCTTATCTGTGGTATTCTTCTAGGATTATGTCGCAACAAGGTGGTATAGAGCTCCTGAATTGTGTGGATCTTTTTTCTCTAAGGTAGAAGCTCGTTGACTTCTTGCAAATTTATGATAAATATAATCCTTGTCCATCCTTTGTGATAGAAATGCATAAATGTTTTTCGACAATTTCTTCCACAGTATACCCCTGCAATTGACATTTGGAGTATTGGCTGCATATTTGCGGAACTTTTGACCGGCAAACCTTTATTTCCTGGGAAGAACGTTGTCCACCAATTAGACCTCATGACTGATCTGTTGGGAACTCCACCTCCTGAAACCATTGCAAGGGTGTGTGCACATGATAAATTCTTTTTGCTAAAATGATTTATAATTTCAAACTGTAGTTAGCTTTTTCATTTACTCAACCATGTCATGTGACAGATAAGAAATGAAAAAGCTCGGAGATACTTAAGTAGCATGAGGAAAAAGAAGCCGATCCCTTTGTCCTACAAATTTCCAAATGCCGACCCCCTTGCTCTTCGCTTGTTAGAAAGAATGCTTGCTTTTGATCCAAAGGATCGACCTTCTGCAGAAGAGGTCAAACATCTTTGCTTTCTAATTTTTGATGATCAGCAGTCTTCTAGTCATTCAAGTTTTTAAAAATTATCGTTGCAAGTTGTCAGGCTCTTGCAGATCCATACTTCCGGAACTTGGCTAGAGTTGAAAGAGAACCTTCTGCACAACCAGTTACAAAAATGGAATTTGAATTTGAAAGGCGAAGGATTACGAAGGAGGATGTTAGAGAGTTGATATATAGAGAAACACTGGAATATCATCCAAAGATGTTGAAAGAATACTTAGAAGGAGCCGAACCTACAGGCTTCATGTATCCTAGGTATTGTCCCTGAATTTTCAAATATAATTGCTTGTTGTTCATCTTTTCCTTGTCTAGAGCTGTAAATTTTATTTGTCTTGTCATTTGTCCAATCTGTCCATATCATTTGCCTTTTTACAGTGCTGTTGACAAATTTAAGAAGCAATTTGCATATCTTGAGGAGCATTATGGAAATGGAGCTGCTGCTCCACCCGAGAGACAACATTCATCTTCTTTGCCTAGGTAAACTCATTATCATATATATTTCACCAACATTTCTTGTCAAGTTATAGTGCATAAATGGTGAAATTACCATTTTATCCAACATTTTGGTTGGGTACAGGCCATGTGTACTATATTCAGATAACTCAAACCTGAGTTCGGCTGATGTCGCCAATGATCTTTCTAAGTGCTCCATTAAAGAGGTTGAGAAGCCACAAGTGGACCGGTCTTCTCTGCTTCCCATGACAAGATTACCTGTCCAAGTTCCTCAAAATATCCAAGGTAACGCCATGTAAACCAAATTTAGTTGTTATTGATATTTTGTCCAGTCCCCTTGGATGTTTGTGTTGAACTGTGTGGAATACAGATATTCTCTGAACATGCGTATTTTAATGTTTGACATCTATTTCTTGTTATGGAATCTTTCTAGTTGGACAAAAGTGTTAAAACTCCAGGGTAATGAAGGCTCACACAGTTAATATTTCTATTACCATTCAAACTTCTAACTGAATCAAATCTAGGGCCCTAGGCATGACCATATTTGATAATTGTCAAATGATGGACATTGAGCACAACTCACCCCAAAAGCTAGGTCAAGAGGTGGGGATTGTCCAGTGTTATATAGAGAGACCACTGCACATATAATTAACTTGTGTAGAATCTATCAAAAATGTTCATTTGCTAAGAATGTAAACTATTACTATCAGTAAAAACACAATCCAAGAGAAATTCTTATTATGGTTGCTTATTATTTAACCGTCAAAATTGCCTGCACATTATTTACCTTTCTCCAGGCCGCCAATGCTCTTGTTAAGAGGGAATATGATATTGTTCTTTTTCTGATAATGAAACTTGTCTCAGCAGGGGGAGCTGCAAGACCCGGTAAGGTTATTGGTTCCATGTTGCGTTATAACAATTGTGGAGTGGCAGCAACGTCAGCATCAGTTGAGGCTATGGAACAGCGAAAAATGGTTAGGAATCCCGGTATGCCTGCCCAATACATTGTTCCTAGCCCTTCTTACCCAAGAAAGCACCCGGGCTGCAAGAATGAAAGGGCGGAAGATGGAACTGGAGAATCCAACGGGATGCAGCCCAAATCTGATCTTTACATGGCAAGGAAAGTTGCTGCTCAAGGCGGAACCGGAAGCCACTGGTATTAACTCCACAACACGACAATAGCTGATGGCTGGATTCAAGTTTGCTAACTTAAGTATCGTAGTAAATCCAATGTGGGACAATTCCAGCACTTCCATCTTCTGGATTATGGTGCTAAGAAAGAACGACTATGTTAACTTCATATGATTAATGAGTTCAGTAAAATTTGATATAGTTGTCGTCTTGTTGGTTCCGGCTTCATAGTTGTTCAGACAACTTGGCAATGGCTGCATAGTTACAGTCAGTTCGCATGGATTATTCTTTGGATTATGTTTCAGGGATCCTGATTGAAGTTGAAGATGTGCAGATAGGATTTGAAGTAATCTTTTGACCTTGATTGATTCTATCTGATCGGTCGTACTGAATTAATCTTGTCTGTGGTACCTCTTGTATAATTTTGTATAATAAGTGACTTTCTGCCAATGTAAGAACTCAAGAACTGCATTAACCATTAGGGTTTTCTATTCTACTGCTTTCAGTAGTCAGAAAATCATGCTGACTACTGTTTATTTTATCTTAACATAGTGATATGCTATTGGTGATTTTTTTAGATTGAAAATTTTGAGACAATTTATAATTTATTTTTTATTATACTCAATTTTGTATTTCTTAAACAAAAATAAGAACTCTCATCACATTTCATCCAAAATTTCATGTTAGATAGATAATATCAGTAATACTTTTGTATTTTTTGCATGTGTTGGCGGAGTAAAGAATGTAAACAAATTGAGTGGAGCTTTTATTATTTTTTTAGGTTCGAATTTGAGCTCAAATCAAATGAATCAAGTTTATAATTCATTTAATTTGAGTTTGAGTTCGAACTTAAAAACATAATTAAAGCTCGGCTTGACTCGAGTTTGACAAGCTAAAAAATTGAGATTCGCGTTTGGCTTGAGCAATCGTCTAGATTCGACTCGATTTATTAGGTTCAAACTTATAATTAAAGAATAAATTTGAGTTTGAGTTTGAAAAATTAAATTATTTTATAAAATTTTTTAAAATTAATATATTTTATTTTATTATATTTAAACATTATTGCATAATGCATATTGTTTTATCTACACAGCATTATATTTTATTTTAGGTACATAAGCTCAAATCAAATTTTTTCCAATTCCTACAATCTCAACATTTCTTTTCCACCAAAGATAATTGAAGTTAACAAAAGAAACAAGAAATCATTACTATCTTGAGTTTTAATTACAAAGTCTTGCCAGCTTTCTTCTCCTTTTCCTTCAGTTAATTTCCATTCGCTCCTCCGCCAGCGGTACGTAGCCGCCGCACCTCCGCCACTCCCGCCGTAGCACCGTACAGGCACCTTCTTCTCTCTTTGTTTATTCCCTTTGCCCTCTTATTTTAATTTTTTTTTTCACCGTTTCCTCTCTTCTTCAGTTTCCACGGTGGTGGCGGCGCCGCCACTGTGACGATTCCAACACGTTCAATGCTGTTCCGAAGGTTCTGCTTCTCTGTTTCAAAATCCTGCCATAAACCATTTTTCCTTTCCCCAATAGCTTTTGCCAAGTCGCACTCTTATCCGATATATCCGTCGAATTTCAAGACCGTTAGATTGGCTTTTCAAAGAAAAATCTCAGTAGGTTCACATAGCTTTATTTCAGAAGACACCACAAATTCCACAATGGATGACCCCAGGAGACCCCCTGAGGTCCGCATTCCGCACCCTGAAGCTGCCAGCTGGGCTGAGGTTTTCCGGGCCCTTGAAGCCTCTTTAGGCTCAGCATTTAGCTCTCAACCCCTAGTCCCAAATCCTAACCCTCTGATCATTGTGATAAGTGGCCCCAGTGGTGTAGGAAAAGATGCCGTGATCAGAAGATTGAGGGAGATTAGAGAAGATTTCACTTTGTGGTTACTGCAACAAGCCGGTCAAAAAAAGTAGGAGAAGTTGATGGTAAAGATTACTTCTTTATGAGTAAAGAGGAATTTTTATTATTGATTGAGAAAAATGAGCTCTTGGAGTATGCATTAGTATATAGTGACTATAAAGCGATTCCAAAGCAGCAGATTAGGGAGTATATGGCGAAGGGTGTGACATTGTGTTGAGAGTGGATATACAGGGCGCTGCGACTCTGAGAAGGATCTTGAGAAATAGTGCAGTGTTCTTGTTTTTGGTGGCCGAGAGTGAGGAGGCTCTGGTGAAGAGATTGATTGGTAGGAAGACGGAGATGGTAGAGAGTTTGCTCATAAGGGTTGCGTTGGCTAAGGAAGAATTGAAGCATTTGAGGGAGTTTGATTATGTGGTTTTGAATAGGGAAGGTGAGTTGGAGGGATGTGTGAAGCTTGTGGAGTCCATTATTAATGCTGAGAAGGCTAAAGTGCAGCAAAGGAGAGCGGTCATTTAGATAACCTCTTGCTAAAATTTTGGTGATTAGGTTAGTATTTTTCTTGCTTTGGACTTGTTGGATATAGTTGTGAAGCTAATTTATTATATTATTGTGATCCTTCATCTGTTGTTGATCCCGAGCGGTTAATGGGGATTGTTGTAAGCTTGTTGGCAATATGTCTATATTGGTTCAAATTCAGTTTGGCCTAATAATTCCCCAATCTTGGTATAATCCCATTTGTCCTTCAAAAATACTGTACACGAATATAAAAAAATAAGTATATCCTATTTGACCTTTGGGCACATATGCAAGCATTTGATTCATACTTGTTTGAGTAATAGCAATGGTACTTCGTGTTTCATGCTTATTTAAGTAATAGGAATGCTACTTCCCAATATCATGCTATGTATAGAAAATTTTTCCAACTTTTTGAGATTTATCCTTGTGAAACAACTGATTAGTAAATCCATTACCTTATGGAAATTATTTGCATTTCTCATATAAATGTAGCAAATAGAAGAGGTCTCTGGATTTTAAAGACCAACAGCAGTCTAATGATGTTTACAGTGACTTTTGTGATTACCTTTATGTCCTCTTCTTACATTCATAGATTTGATTTTACTGCTAAACCTAGCAAATAAGGCAATGTATTATTCCATGGAATGAGATTATTAGAAGAATGATTAACCTTTTATAATTTGATTTGAGGATCTTCCTTGACAATATTAAGTGCAAGAGAATCTATCTAGCTGACCGCGGATTAAGCACCAGTTGTTTGTTTCATGTTTACACACCAAACTCCACAAATTTCACCATGGATGGTGCTTGTGAATGCTGTTTCTTGATACAACACATCTGAATTCTGAAAGGATCAAAGGAAGAAAACTCTCAGACAGGTCAAAGGTTTAATGTCTTTTGAGTTGAAATGTGGTATCCTTCTTGCATTTTGTCCGAGTTATTTCTCTTTACATTTTCAGAATCAAATATAGATGGCAATGCTCATATGCATTGACTGGCTGAGTCTGCGAGCTTCATCCATGCATGCATTTGGCCGGCTCTCATGGACCACAGGCTGCTCCTACTGTAACATAGATATTCTGGGTTTTTAATTGGATGTCGCACGATTTGAATAATATTTAACGGCTGCATGAAATTTGAGTTGTTGATTTGATAAAAAAAATTACTTTGATTCCGCTTGCAGAGTTTGTGGCTGACATGTTTGTAGCACTAGTTTTGATTAATTTATACAAAGGAACATAGAATCTGTACCAAATGTGGTTGTCCTGTACGGCTTTCATGCGCTGGAAAGACTTCATATTTGCCCTATGAAATAGACTAACCATAAAATGTGCCCCAAGGAATCTTACCGTATGTCTGGACCTTGGACTTTGACGAGAAAGATACTGAGGAAAAGTTTTTCAACACTTCAAATGGTGTAACTTTATGCTGTAGTTTCTGCAACTTTTGGGTTTTTTCTTTCCCTTTTCCTTGCCGAGTTCCTTGATCCATACATGGCACTGAGTTTCCTAAGATAATTGTGATTTCTTGTGAAAAAAAGGCCTAAATGCTATTGAAGGAAAGAAGGCTTCTGGCACGCCTGATCCTATAGAGTACTAGTATTTAGTCGCTTGTTTTGGATTGTATTACAATCCCATAACAAGTATGAATGATTTATGCATAAATAGATTTGGTTTGCCAGACTACATATGGTAATGATGGAGCTTTTAGCTTCACAAATTTCAATTTAGATGCTTTATTTCGTTTCATATTTTAATCTCTTATCCCATTACATGAATTATGCCAAACGTATTAAATATATCCTTATGAAAATAATTGATTGCAGATCAAGTACACTTGAGAAAACTTAGTCAAATTAAAATAGAAAATGTAAAACGTCATCAAATAGATGATCCAAAGTGTATGGCTTTTACACCTAATGCCCTCTTAATTTCCAAAAAAAAAAAACTTTTTTAATCAAGGTACTACAACTTTTGCGCATACATTATGGAGAAAACCAACAATAAGATTCAACAAAAAATTATAAAAATCTACTAATCGAAGGGAGTAGTTTCCATACTAGGCACTAACCTATTTTCAAGGTCTAATTAGATTATCAAATTATTCAAATTAAAAGCATAAGTCGATTGTTGTTTCCTTCTACTTGTTCATGAAGTTATAGAGTGCTTATCCATTTATTCATTCGACCTCACTTTATTTTTCCGCAAGAAGATATGCACAAAAATGACCAATGATGAAGCATAAGCCAAATCCAGCCACAATATCAAGTTAATAAGCGAAAAAACACTTCATTTCCTTAAGTTTTAGGGCACACGGTATAAGTCATTATGCAGGGCAAGAAAGTACATGCTAGACTTGCAAGAATTGCAACTAATAAAATAAAATCTTTTGTGACTCATAATATGGTAATGTCCAGCTCAAATGCATCTTTGCTTATATCTGCAAAATTGTGATTTATGAAGGATTATTACCAACTAAAGCCAAAAGAGACAAGGGGCAAAGCTCCATGGAATGCTTGCTGCATTATACAATAACCTAATAGCTAAGTAGCAAAAATATATTTTATTTGTTTTTCATGGAAGACTTAGTTATGTGAATCCTGATTGGCTATCAATGGTTAGGGCTACCTAATTAGATGATTGTCACATTATTGATTCGAATATTGATTAGGTTTAGGACTGGATATTTTACGATAATTTCATCTTGTATTTTACTCAATTTGATATTTAAATACTGACAAAGAGAGCATATGTTATCAATCTAAAAATGCTGAGGTATGACAATTGAAAACCCATAAATTTGTAATACTTTCCCATCAGGAAGGGTCCCCTTTTCAAAAAATAAATAAATAACCAAAATTTGATGTAATGGAGAAGCCACTTTCTTATACTCAAAGAAATTCAAAGTAAATGGGAAGGGAGGGGACCCAATGTAGCAGCCTTTAACTTGACACAAGAAAGCTTCTTCTTATCCAATTCTACAAGCCAATGACCAATCCAATTGCCCATGTTGCACATTAAAAAGACTATTTCAATACCTAATGATAGTATAAAACCACAAACCAGATAATTAGTCAATATTCAAAATTCTTTTGAAGATTTTCAGTAGTTTGATTACATCTTAATCCAAGATTACTATTTTGAACACACTAAATATTTAAAAAAAATAGTTGTCATGGTTTAGTTGACAAAGAAATATTAAATCTTCCACGTTTAATAAGAGATATGAAAAATATTCTCAAAATAATTAGCTATTGTCCACTCAAAACTAATTGAGTATTTAAAGGAAACAACTTGTGCATGAATGAAAAGAAGAGGGTTTTCATGACCCCAAGTGACTAAATCATGTAATATAAATTAATCATTCATTGCATTTTAAAAGTGAAGGTCAATTACTCATAAGTTCACATGCAATTTTATTTGAATTCACACTTGTACCCACTTTGCATTTTGTATGCTTGTGTAATATATTTGCCAAATAGGCATAATTCAAATATTCAAGGATGCAAAGTACAGAGATCTCATATTTATAAAGTTTTCATAAAATATTTGTAAAAGAATTAAAATTTAGAGTCTCTTAAAAGTTTAGATTTATTTTCAATTGATAAACTTTTAGAATAAGGTTTTTAATTGCAATAATCTAGCAATAATAAGATCACAAGAGTGACTCACAACATTTATGATGCCAAATTGATTATACAAATGTGACCTTTGTTACATATAGCAAAGGAAGTAAAAGGAAGTGGCAAAAAGAAGAAAAAGCTGTCATGACCTTTTTGTTATGGATAAAGAGGCTTTTGAATTGAAACATAGTACCACTTTGATAGGAAAAAAATCAACAATAGGGCCCAAGAGGGGCAAAAGAAACCTATTGGATCATTTAAAGGGAGAATTTGACATAAATTATGGAGAAATTTAAGTGGTCCTTCTAAGTCTATATAGAGGTATATTATTGCATGTATCTTTATTAGAATTTAAAATTTTATCCTCTAAAAGTAATAAAAATGTCTTTTAAATTTTATTAAAATTCAATTTATTTTTTAAAATTGAAATTTTTGACTTCGTCCTTAAGCTTCTTGTATATTTTTTTCCACATGATAAAGTGTAAGATGGATTATGTGTAATTTCTTATACGTGCATATAAAGTACACTTGATCTATTGTAACGCCTTGAGTTAAATGAGTTGCCGCGTGAAGCCTAACGAAACGAATTAAAGCAAAGGGAAAAATAGAGGGAAAAAAAAAGAAATAAACTAACTTTGCAAGAAAAGGAAAAGCAAAAAGAGACACAACTTAACAGTTTTCTTGCCCTCAATTTCCACATCCTAAAACTTGGCCTCTAAGCTCATTTTTCCTTCCTACTTAATATAAATGTACCTACTAACCATTTCTCTCATTCACTCATTCAAGATCATTTCTGTACTTCTCAAGCAAAAAATTTCATTTCCATTACTTCCAACTTCTTTCATCCAATCAAGAACTCAGCACAAATCAAGAACTCTTCTAAATATATCATTTTTGTTGATACTAATTTTATGGATCCCAAAGCATCATCCATAGAGAGTGAAGGCAGTGTCCATCTGCAGATATCTGAGCTCAACGCAAAGCTCAGCGATGCAGAAATCCTCAGCCCCACAATATTTGAGCCCCAATCTTACACCGCCGACACAAAAACCAGCAGCACAGCAGACGCTGCTGCATCTATAGTCCGGCCATCAGTGAGAGCTCCGGAGAAAAAACTAACACTTTTCGCCCTCCGTCTTGCAGTTCTTGAGAAAGCAGCCTCAGGGATTGGAACTTTAGGATTCATATGGGCCACAGTAGTTTTGCTTGGTGGCTTTGCCATAACTCTTGAAAAAACTGACTTCTGGTTCATTACAGTTATCCTGTTAATCGAAGGGACTCGGATTTTCAGCAGAAGTCGTGAGCTTGAATGGCAGCATCAGGCCACATGGTCCATAACTGATGCTGGGATCAACAGTTTTCGTGCGTTGAAGTCCAGCTCTAACTTCATCATCAAGACGGTGAAGGCCGTCTGCAGGCCGGTGGTGGCTGCTGGCGGCAGCCAGCAGAGGAGGGAGATTTCTGGGAGTAGAAATCAGGCAGGCCCGAAGAATTGGAACGAGCAGAGGATGCTTGCTAGAACTTGGACTAGTTCTGAGGTACCTCTTCTTCCTTATGCAAAATGGGTGTTTATATCTAGAAATGTTAGCAAGCTTTTGTATTGGCTTCAACTGGCTTCTGCCACGGCCTGTGTGGTTCTTTCTCTGATCAAACTTGTGCACCGGAATTATGGGGATGCCGAAAAGGGAGATTCTGATAAGAGGAACAGGAAATCAGCTCTGATTATATTCTATTCTTTGGCCTTGGCTGAGGCATTATTGTTTCTCTTGGAGAAAGCCTATTGGGAATGGAAAGTTAGTGTTCAAAGGCTGCTGGATTCTGTGAACAAGGAGTGTGAATTTGGAAACTCTGGTTTGGTCTCAATAAAGAGGTTTTTCTATGATGCTTATTCAAAATGTGTCAATGGGAGCATCTTTGATGGCTTGAAAATGGACATGGTTTCATTTGGGATGGAACTTTTGGACTCTGATTCCCCTGATGAGCAGCTGATTGGAGCAAGAATCTTGAGGAAATTCGCCACAAATCCGCGGTTTTCTGAGGACACTCTTCAGAAAATTGGTATCAATTTATCAGTGATGGAAAGGCTAGTGGAAATGTTGAACTGGAAAGATCCTGAGGAAGAAGAGATCAGGTATTCAGCCGCAGAAATCTTATCGAAACTGGCCGGGAAAAGGCAGAACTCACTGCGGATTGCTGGAATACCAGCCGCGCTGGAATCAATATCGTCTTTGCTGCACGCCGGCAGGAGCCACAGTGGAGCGTGTGATGAAATATCTGAGAAGAGAATAATCTTTGATAGTGAAAACTATGGCTCCTGGTCTTTTAACCATTTGGGACTTCAAATTTTGAAGAAACTTGCTCGTGACCACGATGTCTGTGGAAAGATAGGCAATACAAGGGGTCTGCTGCCCAAGATTATAGATCTCACACATGCGGAAGAGAGGCTGTTGAGGCATCCAATAGCTACACCGTCTCAAATTGTGACAGTAAAACGGTCCCTTCAAGTTCTGAAGATGCTGGCCATTACCTCAGGTGCTGCAGGGAAGCAACTCAGGAAAGAGATCTCTGAGATGGTTTTTACAATTAGCTATATCCGAGAAATATTAAAACATGGAGAGAAACAGCCGGAGCTGCAAATATTGGGGATCGAAATTTTGACGAGCCTGGCTATAGAAGAGGATGCAACAGAGAGGATTGGGGGCACAGGAGGAGTTCTCAAAGTGTTGTTCAATATTTTCTTCAATGATGAGATCCCGCAAAATCAGAGCCATGTCAGAGCAGCTTCTGGAGAAGCACTGGCTATGCTGGCATTGGATAGCAAGAACACATGCCATCGGATTCTTAAGCTAAGGCTAAATGAGAATCTTGTAAAAGCTTTGGAAGTTCCATTGCTTCGGGTTAATGCAGCTAGAATCTTGAGGAACTTATGCGCCTACAGTGGAAACGATTGCTTTGAGCAGTTAAAGGGACTAACTTCTGCAGCGCCTATTGTGAGTGTTTTCATATGTCAATCTTTAGGCTATTTTGTGATATATATATATATATATATATATGCACAGAGTTGTTTCTAACTTCTAACTTATCCTCGCAGATTCTTGAAGCTATTATGAAAGAAGAGAACAAATTGCAGGAAGTAATGATTGGAGCAGCATCATGCATTTTCAAATTCATGGATTCCCAAGAATCGAGAGTTGTGTTCCAGAAAGCTGGAGTCAGAGAAATTGACCTGGTCCATCGGCTTTTCTTGATTCTGAAGAAATATCAGTTTCCAGCTGTCAAAGTTCCAAGCATAAGAAGGTATGCAATAGAGCTGGCTATTTGGATGATGAGGGACAACAAGATGAATATACGAACTTTTGAGAGTCTGGGAATGGAGAGGGAGCTCGAATCTGTTGTGGAGACAACATCGGAGCTTGAGAGTTTCAATATTTTCTCTGGAACTGTCGGCCTGTGTCGCCACAGAGTAGGAATGGATTCACTTGTTGAAATGGCAATGAAGTTGCTGGAAGAAGAGAAGAACTGCAGGGACTAAAGATAGATATTGTCAAGTAAATGCAGAAGCAATAAAGTTTAAGAGCATTCTTTGATTTTTAAATGTGGAAGCATATATACAAATAGCAAGGTATTTATTCTTTTTTCTACTTTACTGGATATCTAATAAGCGATGTACATCTCAAAAGTGATTCATTGTTGTTAAGTTGCATTTTGCAACAACTTTTTTGTTTCTTGTTGCATTTGTAATAGATAATTCTTCTAATGCTTTGTATGCATCATATGATCCATGCAAACTGGGTCGGTCTTATTCTACATAAGCCCATTTCCTAAATGGGAGAGACTACAAAAGTCGACAAATGGAAGTCGAAACTGTGACATTATGACAGCCCAAGATTCAAGTTAATATGGCATTGAATTCCTCGCCAAACTTTCTTCAAATAAAGGATATAGAATTCTCCCATTTCATTTCATTCACATAAAATTTCAACCAGTAAGTATCAGAATTTACAACCAAATGTTCAACACGTTTGAGCCTTAAAACATCAGTAAGATCAATGGTGACTGAAAATTCTATCTGCATCACCTGTACATAACCTAGAAAAAGAATATAGTTACAACAAAAGAACACTCTCCAATAATGCTTCTATCCCATCAGAAAGTGGAACTTTATGCAACCCAAAATAATGCTCTCGAGCTTATAATAGAAAATCATCTGTTTCGGAAGAAGTTCAGATCCCAACGACGTAATAGACCATCTATGATATTGGTCGAATTTTTCTCAACTTTCACAGTAACTGTGGTACAATCGGCCATCTCAGAGTCAGATGAACTCTGATTACCTGATTGTACATCGTGATGAGATGCCAGCCGGCCCGGCCCACTTGTTTCTTCTTCCATTGGATGATTGCTTGTTGGGTTCTTTAGTACGGTTACACTGTCCGTTGAATGATTCATTGTGTCAGCATCAAGCATGCCATGAGGAGAACGAGTTTCCTGAGTTTCTGCTTCTGAAGGAAGAGTACATTTGGGAGGAGGCTCTGATAATATGTTGTCTGAGTACAGAAGTGGCATATGGGCATCCAATTTATGTTCATCGGCTGCTGAAGTAGAAACAGAGCCCGTTTTTGAGGATTTGCTCCGAACAGGAGAAGAATTCTCTGGTTCATTCTTCGGTGCTGGTTTAGCCTTTGACTCCATAAGTGAGGCCAATTTATGCTTGTCGGATGCTGAAGTAGAAACTGGCTCAGTTTCTACGGAGTTGCTCTGAATACAAAAAGAATCCTTTTCTTCATTCTTTGGTTCTGGCTCTGGTTTAGGGAGGTTGATCCCACCATTCTCCAAGTCCTTTAGTGACTCAAGTACCGCCTTTATGAACATCTGAAAATTTTGGCAACTAGGATATAAGCAAATGACACTTAACATATTGTCAAGAACATGTAAATACATAGGAGATTCACTGCTAAAAAATTCGTAACATGTACCCTTTCTTCTTCTTCAACATTGGTTGGGAAATCTGCCAAGGTATCAAGAGGGTACTCTGCAAAGTAGTCATCGTCTATTGATCCAGGGACACGAGAACCTCTGGGACTACCTTTGGAGAGTTCGAAGCTGATCATATTGGAAGATGATGAATTAGAACCGGACCCCCTACTTTCAACCTGCAGAGTAATTATGATACTCAATGAGTTGGGTGGTAGCATAAGAAATTTGCTACCCAGAGGAATATCTGTACAATTTGCTAGAAACCATGACAGGAACAAATTGGATCGACAAAAGAAACAATTATAAGTCAAGTTTGTTTCCACAGAACTATGACTTCTGTTTAGCACTAGATTTCTGCATTCTTTTACCAGTTGATTAAAAAGAATTATTTTGTCATTATAATTGTTTGGGATGACACTTGGTTATCAGCCTTTCGAACTTAGGACATCTGAAGAGCATCAGAAAAAGAGAAACTATATGAGCTTATGAAAGCAGTTTCTGTAAATCAATCAACATGATAGAACACATGCGTCAAGCAAAGCACAGGCAAAGAATGGTTCAGCGGACATGCGTATGGAATGCAAATTTCTAATCAAACAGAACAGAAAAAAAGAAAAAGAAAAAGGCGCAATGGAATATTTGGCGCACTGGGAATTATATGTTAAAATTTTGGAAGCTACCTGGGAATCAGGTTGATTGTCTTCAGATGGAATATCTGCTGGAACCTGAAAAATAACAACATAACGTAGCCCATTTTAATGTAAAAATATTTCCAGTTTTTATATCTATAAATGTTTATCATGCAACATTCTGGTACAATGAAAATCAGGAACCACAGCTTACCACCATTGAACTCATAGGTCTCTTGGAGCGAAGTTGCTTAATGGCATCCTCAGTGCTAGTAGCTGATGGACCTGAATTGAGTAAACATGAACAAGTGCACCTCTTCAAGAAAGAAAGAAACTAAAACACAAGAGCACATAGAGATGAGAAACAAAACATTAAATACACACCAGCAGAGGGACCTAATAATTCATCTGAAAACTCCAAGTCATGGATAGTGCTCCATCTACCCTGAAGATTGCAGAATTGATGACAAAGTATGTATATCAGAGATGTAGGCGCTGCCACTAAATCAAAACTAATAACAACATAGCAAAAAGCACTTTACCTTGCTAAAATAGTCATTGGTCAAGTCAAAATATGTACTCCCTACTTCAGCCTCTGGGGGTTGTAATATGTTGTTGAAAAAAATACTTATAGAATCAAAATAAAATTGAGGGCGGGGAGAGTTGTGATCGCCCTCGAATTTGATGATATTTTTGTCCCCCTGCAAAATCAGAAGTCAATAAATAAATGGCAGAAATGCGAGAAATAGAGAAGGAATATTGGAAAACTGTTGCAATGTAGCAGATATGCGTTGCACATACCTACATAGCATTTTCTTTTTGCATTTTAATCAGAAATAATATGGCTGGTATGTTGTTTCTTTAATCAATATTTGCATTTTATATAACTAAGACACAGAGTATAATTTCTCATGATAATGGCAGTTGGCAAAAATCTTATAGATTTGTGAAGATGGATGAAAAAGAATTTGTAAACCAACTAGCCAGTAACAATTCCTAAATAACAGGATAAGATTGTCAAGATTAAGAAGAGAGAAGCAGTTTTTAAGTCAAAATGCGAAAAGATTGACAAAGAGCAAGGAAATTACATAAAATAAAACCACAATGAGACCTATCAAAATGTTTGGTGAAATGCAAAATGCATGAAACAAGTGAAAATGCCAGATAAATTCTTTAAGAAAGGTAAAATGCGGATAAGCACACTGAGAAGAAAGATATCCATTAACAAAATTGTTGAATAAGGATCTCATATAGAAAAATTACCACATAAGCATCAAAAATACGATCAGAATGATGGGGTTGTATGAAATCGTCGTCAATGGCATGACCAAACAGAACCGGAACGAAGCACAATTTTGCCACCTGAAGATAAGATAAATTTCCCCCTTGTTTAGTTTCCAACAGATGGTCGGTATAATAGTCTTAAAGTGAATGTCCTCTTTTCCATTTTGTTTTCTGAAAAACAACCTTCCATTTTATTGAAGTTGGTGAGAAATTGTAACCAAAGAACAGTCTGAAGTCAAAGAGGAAACTCTATTTAATAAAGAGAACACACATTGTAAGTTATAAGAAGGCAAATTATTGCAATATATGGTGCAAGACATGTTCATAGATGATTGTTCTGGTGGAGATACCTTGACTGCATTCAGGTCCATTATGTCAAATTTTGCCTTTTTCTGAATTGCTCTCCTCATATATTGAATTGCAAACTTAACCTTAAAAAAGAGAATAAATAAATAAATTAAGTATCATGGCGTCAATATTCATATGACCTTTGGCATGGATATAGCATCCACACTGCATGTAAACTAATCTAACAAATGGATAAGCTTACAGTGAATTTGGGGAATCGAAATTTGTAAGTATCAACCAGTTCCATCATTAATTCAACCAAATCCGAGAAAGCACTGTCCAGAACCATTCCTGCGATTGAAGGATCCTCAGCTCCATACATCAAGCTGAAAGAAGCAGAATGTCATATCTATTTTGACAAAAACCTTAGCAGATCCAGGATATCTGAAAACTTGAGTAAAAAATGATCAAATGAAATTTCCACTTCATATATGTTGTATGAATACAAAATGAGGCTGTCTATTTCCTTTCTCTTTGCCAAAGCAGTATATAGAAAGCAAATGATAAAGGAGCCTTTTCGAACAGAATTCATAAAACTGTCAAACTTGACTGTCAGTGAAGCTTGCTCATTCTTGCAAATAAATTCATTCTCTCGAGCATGACAGAGATTGGTGGTTCCATAGATATGTATAGAGAGGCATGCACTCATCAATGTGACACGTTTAAGCAACAGAAGGAGAAGAAAGAAACCTACTAACCTAGTGACAGCACCCATAGATCGGCCCCACAAACCAATTAAAGAAACATTCCCATCTGCCCTTAGATAATCAACCACAGCTCTTAGATCATCCTTCTGCAAAATCAAGATCATATTTTGGCAGTAAAAAATAGCAACAGCGTTTAAAGAAAATAAGAAGAAGCCAATAGCACATCGCTGGGGAACATTTTATAGCACATGGTAGTAATTTAGCAAACAAAACAACAAAACAAAGAGAGAAAAATGAGGTCAGAAAAGACGAGACTATTGTGCATTGGCAGTTTAGTGAGGTCAGATAAGACCAGCTGAGGATGAGATAAATTAGCAGGCTACTTACTTCATTCCAGCCCAGAGTGACATGCTCTCCTCCAGACAGTCCAGAACCAGAGAAATCAAGAGTAAAAACTGTGATGTTTGATGGCAACAATATAATGGCAGCTTCACTGGCATCCGATCGGCAACCACTGAAAAAAGATCGAGATAAAAACATCTACTTAGTGAAGAAATTTGAATTAAAGGGAAAATTAAACTCTATACTTAAAATTCTGCATAAGCACAGAACAGAATCCCCGGCACTAAAGGAAAAGGTCCTTTAGCAATAGCTACTTACTTTTCATAAATGGCTTTTGTTTGAAATCCAAAGAGGAAGCAAGATGGAAGAAATAAAGTTGGTAACCTACAAGAGATAGAAAGCTTTCCCACTTATCAAAATAACTGACCTATTTCCATGGCAATAAATTACACAGGGCAGTTTATTTCCTTCAGGACAGATTATAGGCATGTAATGGCTACATTGAAGAACATCTCCTCGATTATTTACAACCTGCAAGATGACAAAATCACTTTTTTCTTAAGAATGAATCTGGATAGTAAGAATCCAAAGTGGGTACAACTAAATACTGCCTCCATGGGGGATTAGCCCCCTGCTCTCTGTTTTTCCAGGAATTTATCCTTTCCCAATATAAAATTTTCATCAAAGATTATCCTTCCAAAACGTTATGTGTGATGCCAAACATGAAATATCACTATTTAGACTAAGTATTGGGCAAGATCAAGTATCACGCATTCATAGCCCTTACCTCCAAATCTTTCCTCCAGTACCCCTTGCCCTTCAGCATAAATTCTTGATCTAACAAATCATTTTTTGGATTATATTCAGCTCTGCAATCCAAAAAAAAGAAGCACAGTTGGTTGGTTTAGTCTATTCACATTACTATAGAAACAGAAATTTTGAACTGATCCATTTAGAGAACTTATATACTTATATATATCACATCCATTACATTTAGAACCAATTACTATGTCCTTTGGATAGTATATTATACTTATATATTATATATTAGCCATCAAATTAGAGAACTTAACCACGCTGCAGCTCCTGATCCCTACTAAACATTGGCAACTCCTCAAAAATCAAACACTGCACACAGGAATAAAATAAGCTTCCACAAGGCCCTTCATACCAATCCTAGTTGGGGAGCATTTCAATGCACCAACTACTTAATCTCATGAAACTACATTTCAATGCTCTCATGAAACTAAGTAAAGTTCAACACACAATTTAACAAAAAGCTCTTAAATTTGTTGCAGGGAATTCTTCATTTAGACAAGTACAAGATCAAGACTTGAATCTCAAATAATGATCGAAATCAAGTCCACAAACAGCTCTTAAAAATTATCAAAAGGAATTCTTCATTCAGATGTAAGCAAGATCAAGACTCAAGATATACACAATATGCCCATATCAAGCAACCAAAAAAAATTTAAACAATAAGGACTTCAAATTAAATAGGAACAAAAAAAAGTGTAGTACAAACTTTGCACCCCAGCTATTCATCATACAGAACTTCTCAGATTCCTGTCATAAAAGCACCAACCACAAACAATAATAAAAAGAAACCCAAAACTAAAAAATTTGAGAAGCAAAAGGAAAACATAATACCCGTAAATGTACTCAAAATTCAATCAACAAAAGCCAAGCCTAGGACACACCATAATACTCAACACCCACCTCACACTTTGAAAAAGATTCAAACTTGAACATCAATACAAATAAAAAAAAGACATACATAAAGGATTGCACACACACAACAGACTAAGAATTGAAACCACAAAAGATAGAATTAAAAAAGAAAAAAGCTTTGATTTTCTCACCTGGGTGGTCTTATAATAAAGTTGATAAGCTGTTCCATAAGAGATTCTAGCAATCCAGTTCTTTGCCCCCAACCCCAACTTCTTTTTTACAAGAAAAAATAAATAAGAAACAAATTATGCAGATAACAGTCCCTTTCTTTCAAGAAAGAGAAACATCAGACAAAGGGTATATATTTGTATACAGTTAGACACAATAGAAAGCGTAAAGGTTTAAAGAAGCTGCATTGCCAACGGGGATTTATGATGACTATATTTTTATTTTATTTATAGTAGAAAAGAGAGAAAATGAAACCGGCCCTTCTATTTGTTTTGTTGTATTTTAGGATAAATTACACTTTGCCCCTCATACTTACATTATTTAGAGATAATCTCCCTTAATTTTTCATTGCATCATTTTACCACCTCTAATTCTTCAAAATGTTCAAAATGATAAGAGTGATCAACTATAAAAGGGAAAAATGCATAATCACTTATACTTGTAATATTGGTTCATTCGATAAGGCCTACTTAAGGATAGAGTACAAAATTTATAGCTAATATTTACAATTAGGGTGAAGTAAGTTTTGTTTTTATATTCTCTTTTTATCTCTATTTAATCCTCCTCACTCGTATGTAGCCCAATTCAAGTGATTCTCGCAAATTTTTTAGATCGATTTCTATTCTTACATTTGTAATTTGTGTTTATTTCTGATATAATTAAATACAATATGAAAAAACAACAATTAGCTAATATGTTAAAAAAAAGAACAACTTTTGTTTCTTTGTAGGTTTCATTTGTAAGGGAACAATTAACCTCCATATGTAGCTAGTCTTTTATAGTGATAATATATTGGGTACTTCCATATGGCAACTCTTAGGGATGCTTAGCTTGGTCAAGATTAATATTCTATTACAACCCTTAAAAATTTGTCAAGTGGGATTTCATATATTAGTGTTGGGTCATAAGACATAACATTCTTACAATGTGTGGAGGATATTGATTATAGATATTATGATAGTATTAGAATTGGCTATACCCAATGTATTGTTTTTAATTATTTTAGTTTTCAAGAAATTGCCTCAAAAATTAGAATTTTTGAACAAATTATTTTTTCTTTTGTACTCTAAAAATGCGTGTTTATGATTTCGTTTCTTAAAAAATGAACCACTCTATGACTCCATTTCTCACCTTGCATTATAATTTAACTCCTTTTCTCCAATTACGTAAGAAAAAAATGACAAATTTTCTATCTTTTCGTGGACAAGGTCAATTTTATTATTCAACTCTTTTTTCAAAATAAGTTGTGGCTATAGGAACTTGGGGTATTGATACTATTAAACCTTTCCAGGTAGAATTTTAAAATGCCAAATCTGGGTTGTCTCTTGGCTACAATGGTTGTGAATTTTGAGCCTGTAGATCTCTGATGTAGGATTTAAAGTTAAATTAAAAATAGGTCCACCTCTAATTAATCTCAACTTGTTATCAAATGGTCCCAAAAGTGCCAAAGAATGTCAGCATCTCTAACAACCACCCTCAACCCCTGATTGGAAAATTGGAAGCTTGGCTCTTAATCATCCACCTGCCAGCCCAACAAGTGACATCTCCACAGAGTTTAGGTTGAATCTCAATGTCACTAAGATCCCTCTATGGCTTAAAATTTTTCCAAATTTATTTAATCATGGTATATTTTGATCGACAGTTATCTTGACGTTACATAAAATTTTCAATAAATATTTTAGAAATATGTGAAATTCGTAGCACCAAAAATAAAGTCAAAACTGTTGTGAATTATTACAATTATTTATGTTACCAATATGCTAATAACGAATCACTTGACGAACTGTTAGTATATGTCATTGCACCTATAAAATAGTGTGTGACAAACTATTAATTAGAGTATATTATTTTATCAAAATAGAGTATCTTGTCGATCTATCAGAAAGTAATATGCATAAAAATGTTTGCTTGAACAAGAAACTTTAGAATTCCACACTTTTCATAATTTTGAAAAATTGTGAAATTTCAATGACAAAGATCTTATGCTATGTTGAGAATTTAGAGTTAAAGTTTGTGCAAGGCTTGGTCTGACCAAGATTAAACGATTGAATTAGAGATGATGCTGGCATAGTTGAATTAACAATGGTGGTCATCATTTGAGATCCCTTAGTTGCCAAATGACCAAATAATTTAATTCAAACTCTGTTTTGTACTTCAATGTAGCATATGTAAGAGAGAGAAGCCTTATCTCAATTGTTTTTGTACTGGTGACTTTCTTGACCAAAAACTATTTTCCTCCACTCAACACATACCCCTATCTACAAAGCAAAAGCCAAAGAGAATCTCTTGATTCCCTTCTCTCCAGCCCTTTTTTTATAACACTTGAAAGTTGAAACCATACTTTCCCAGCTGCTGTCTTTCTCTTTTCTCTCCATTTCCTTCTGTTGCTCTCTTGGGATTGAGGGCTAGTTTTGCTGCTGCTTTTCAAGCCATTTTCTTACAGTTCCCAGGTGAGTTCCATACCTTGTCTTTAAGCCATTTTTTTCTGGGGAGAAGAAGTGTTCTAAGAGAAGTTGAAACTTGGAGGTACATTTGCTTTATTTTCTGTCCCATTTCAAGTTTTATTAGTAGATCAGCTCATTCATTGCCTTTTCTCTTGGGATTTTGGTCTTTCATCATCAAATATCATCACATTATTGAGCAGGCCATTGAAACAGAGACTTTTGAGCTCTAGAGCCTCAAGTCTTGTTTCTTACACGTAACCAAAGTTTACATTTTTTAAGGAAGGAATGCTTACAAATATACCTTGAACTGTTGCTTATTTGTTTGAGATGTTAAATGGTTGTTCTACTTATCTCTTTAACGCAATTTTTCGACATAATCTTGGCAAGTAGTAGCAGTTGGTGCCCTCCATGGCAACATTAAGAAAAAAGGTATCAAACTTTTGTTTTGTTTGAGGTAGAAGTTGAATTAGAGATGTTTGTGCAAAAAAAATTGCAGAAAAATGCTAACTTTGGAAAATTCATTTAGGCAGTCAAGAAAGCAGCATGTCTCATATGGCTACTCTCCCATGTTGTAATAATGGATTGATTTTATGATCTTCTTCCTTATCTCCCTTGATTGTGTTTTCATCGTGTACGTTGTGTCTATCAAATGTGTACATAATTATAATCATCAAAGGTGAATATTCAAATTCTCGGTGACTGTGGTCCAGCGTTGTGATGTTAAAGTCAAAAACATCATTTTCTTCTGTTTCAACTTTCAGTCTTGAGGCTGAGAATGGCACAAATCTTGGCTCCTTCGGCCCAATGGCGGATGAGAATTGCAAAGAACTCAACTGATGCAAGTCCGTTGACTACAAAGATGTGGAGCTCACTTGTTCTTAAACAAAGCAAGAAAGAGGCCGTCAAAAGTTCAGCCAAATTCAGAGTTCTTGCAGTTAAGTCGGAAAACAGCACCATCAACCGTGTAGAGCAGTTGCTAAACTTGGACGTAACTCCATACACTGATAAGATCATTGCTGAATATATCTGGTACACGTTCTTTCTTACATGTTATATTGTTATAAAAAAATTGGACACTCCACAAACTATTTGTGTTGTCTGAATCCTAAGTATGTAGCGTTAGTTGTTTTCTTCTATGATCTTATCTTTATCTTGCTCCCTTTGTGACAGGATTGGAGGATCAGGAATCGATGTCCGTAGTAAATCAAGGGTACAAGCTGATTACTTTCTTTCTTCTTCCCTTTTATGTTGTGATGAGAAATCATTTGTGGGTTAAATTTTCTTTGTTTGTTATGATTTTCAGACAATATCAAAGCCAGTTAAACACCCTTCTGAGCTTCCAAAGTGGAACTACGATGGATCAAGTACAGGGCAGGCCCCTGGAGAAGATAGTGAAGTCATCCTATAGTAAGATCATCCGCAAAAGATATTCACTGCTGTTTCCACTTCCCTCTTCCTTTTTCTTAAATGTAATTCTACTCTGCAGCCCCCAAGCAATTTTCAAGGATCCATTCCGCGGTGGCAATAACATCTTGGTGAGTACAAACTTGATAATTAGTACTTCTTTTTGCAGCTTCACTAGCATGTTGTTTCATATGACTCACTTCTCATATAAGTATATGTTCTAAAACAGGTCATATGCGACACATATACACCAGCAGGCGAACCAATCCCAACCAACAAGCGCTACAGAGCTGCTCAGATTTTCAGCAACCCTAAGGTTGCTGCCGAAATCCCATGGTAATTTCTCATGTCACATTTGGCATTTTCGTCAAACCAGTTTAGATCAATAATCGGCTTTCTCTATTTCGTGTTTCATATTTGGGACCACTTTTCTAACAAACTTGAATTAGGTATGGCATTGAACAAGAGTACACCTTACTCCAAACTAATGTAAAATGGCCCCTTGGTTGGCCTGTTGGAGGTTACCCTGGTCCTCAGGTAAATAATGTTCTTTACTATTATCCTGCCACTTAATTGATCATAAATCTGCATTTGAAATCTGCTCATATTTGGTAAACTTTTAGGGCCCTTATTACTGTGGTGTTGGCGCGGATAAGTCATTTGGGCGCGATATATCCGATGCTCACTATAAAGCTTGCTTATATGCTGGAATCAATATCAGTGGTACCAATGGGGAAGTTATGCCTGGCCAGGTACTTTTCATTGAATTTTCTCGGTTCACAAGTCAACATGAGTATCAACTTTAGCCCTCAAACTAAGTATTGGCTTGTCTGATTCTTGTTGCAGTGGGAGTTTCAAGTCGGTCCGAGTGTTGGAATTGAAGCTGGAGACCACATATGGTGCGCAAGGTACTTACTTGAGGTAATGCCGTTTTTTAAGTTCATGCAGTGTAGCAAACAGATTGTCTTCCGGACGGAATATTTGCATGTGAATACTTCTAATCTTTTCTTTGATCTCTGTCTCAACAGAGAATTACTGAACAAGCTGGAGTTGTTCTCTCGGTTGATCCAAAACCAATAGAGGTACTCTCAATTGCTTTTAGATGAATCTGTTTTTCTTTAGTATGAAAATCTGATTGGCCCTTTATCATGCAATATCCAGGGAGACTGGAACGGTGCAGGATGCCACACTAACTACAGGTATTCTTAGGACATTCTTAACTTTTTGACTCAGCATCATACTAGAATACTAATATATAGTCGTATGAATTTTTCAGTACAAAAAGTACGAGAGAAGAAGGAGGCTTTGAAGCAATAAAGAAAGCAATTCTGAACCTATCGCTTCGCCACAAGGAGCATATCAGTGCTTACGGAGAAGGCAACGAGAGAAGATTGACAGGAAAGCACGAAACTGCCAGCATCGACACGTTTTCATGGGTAAAAAGCTTGAAAATTCTTGTCCGATGATTTACTACTACGAGCAGTTCCTGTCTGAATTTCCATCACTTTTTTTGATAATTTGCAGGGTGTTGCCAACCGTGGTTGCTCAATCCGTGTGGGACGTGACACTGAGAAGAATGGCAAAGGTACCAAAAGACAACCTAATCTTTTTTAGCACCATTTTTCTATGATATATAAGGCCACAACAGAAACGCTCAGAGCTGTTTTCCCTTCTATTCTTGATTTATGTCAATATTGTTTTAGGTTATTTGGAAGATAGGCGTCCGGCTTCTAACATGGATCCCTATGTTGTGACTTCATTACTTGCCGAAACAACTATCTTGTGGGAGCCAACACTTGAAGCTGAAGCTCTTGCAGCTCAGAAATTGGCGTTGAAGGTATAAAAACATCAGACATTTGAACTAAACGATGAGATCAAAGATGCAAAATCTTGTTATCTTTTTATTGAATCCCTTTTTGAGAGATTTCTTGTAAATAAGGGACTAAAATGAGCCGTTGGCCTCAGAAAGTTCGTCCGACTTTGGATGTTGGGAGTAGCATTCATAAATATTTCGGACAGTTCACACATTGTTTCAATTTGTTGTATGCCATTTTCATTACTGCCAGGAATAAAAGTTTGGTTCTACTATCAGTTTGCTTTGGTAAGTAAAAAGCATCAAAGTGAAGTTTCCCTAAACCCTGCCATATACAAATTATGGATACACAATTTCAGAACAAACATAATTTTTTTAAATAAAAAGTAACAAAAATTATTGACTATTGATTCATAATCTTGT
>JACGDI010005705.1:406842-423088 GCA_014898725.1 Jacaranda copaia
AAGCAAACAAGCCCTTGATGTACCACATCAATTACCCTCTAAAATCACTTTTCCATCTCATGTGAAATGGTAAAAGGATAATGGAGATTTTCCATCCTCGCTACTATTAGAATTACAGCCTTGAGTAGGTCTATTTGCCCAAGAAAATTGAAAAAAGTGCTTCTTTCTGCACCAGCAAAGTTAAATTTATGGGACCAGTTCTTCTTCCATATATACATTTTGTACTTTACCAACTTGGATGACAACATTCTTTTCCTCTTCATGAAGCAAATCTGTAACTGTAACAAGGAATTCTACCCATTTCTTTCAATAGAAGAAACTCCAGTTTTCTAATGAAAAGCAAGAGAATAAACAGATAATGCTGCAAGGAACCTGTGTTTTCTTGACAAAGTATGGAACCTTCACCCTTTATATATATTTCTTTGATGAATCAAGAATGTTATAACACAAACGATGGCCTCTGGAGCAGCGAAATCGGCAGCTTTCACTCTTTTTGTACTCAACATTTTCCTCTATTTCATTGTCATTTCTATTACAGCATGGGCCGTGAACCATGGAATAGAAAGATCACATGAAGCGGGTACCCTCTCTATCCTCTTTCAACTTGAGAAGATAAACCCTTGTTCAAAAATCATGCACTGCAAGGAACTAGGGCATCTGTTATAATAAATTTATAGTTGATGTTAAAAATTTATGGTTTTAGCTTGCTCCATTACTCACACTTTCTAGGAGCATGATGGGTTTGATTGGGACCTACCAAGGTGCTCTCCAATAGATCAACCAGGACGTCTATTGTTGTTGATGAGAAAATTCAACTTTCTCTCTCTCTGTCTCTCTCTCCGTAAAATATTTTAATTGAAATCCGCATTTAAATCCAAAGTAGATGCCTTTGTAGGTAATCATTGCTACAGCCAATCCATAATTGATGATTATTCATTTCATGTACATATTATATTAATTTTCTTACAAGTAATGCATAACTAATAGATTGTGTTGCCAACGAACAAGGCTACAGATTGGGAGCTAATAATTTTTATTGCGTTATTTAAAAAGCTTACATTTGCTATGACAATTTATGGTTATAGTTCACAACCATAACTATGGAATTATTCTGTAGTGGATAGTGGATACCTAACTTTTTGATAGTAATGATCCTTATCATATGCTACCATTTGCAGCATCCGTGTTGGCACTCCCAGCTCGAATTTTTCCGATTTATTTCCCATTTGGCAACATGGCTACTGGTTTTGTTGTCATTTTTGCACTCATAGCTGGGGTTGTGGGATTCACAACTTCAATTACTGGAATCGTCAATGTGATCCAGTGGACTGCTCCAAACCTGCACACGGCTGCTATGTCTTCTATCATATCTTGGCTACTCACACTGCTGGCCATGGGGTAAGTAATCATCTTCCAGAGCAAAAAAATTTATCCTTCTGACGGCACAGGCCTAATGCAATTGTTTACTTGTTGCAGGTTCGCATGCAAGGAGATTGATATCGGATGGATAGATTCAAACCTAGTAAGCGACTTCAGAAGAAAGATCATCCCATTTCATTATAATTTTTTAATTCCCTTTTGTTAATGCTGGAAATAAGTTGTGATTGAATTTTGTTTTTTGGACAGAGAACTTTGGAGACGTTATTGATACTTCTGGGTGGAACGCAGTTGTTCTGCACGGCTGCTGTCTTTATGGGGGCTGATGATATTGCTGCGCGAGACAGGGGAACCATTTGATTTTTTATCTGCACGACGATTTGGTCATTTCTTGTGCATGTGCTGGGTGTGTTTGAACTCAATTGATCTCAAGTGGATGGAAATAGGATTAATTGGGTCTTTTTATTTGGTTTTATATGTAAGTAAATAATTTGCTGAACTAAGTTTGAGAAAATTGATGGTTATTTGAACTTTTCTCTTTGTGTAAAGTGATGTGTGAAGTTTGTATACATATTTGAACACAATAACTATTCTTGGTTGAGCTTGTTGTGTTAATTAGTAGCATTTGAGTTGAGAAAAATAAATTCAAGAACATTTTGAATGATATAACGATTTCCACCCATTTTGATCCTTTCCTTTGTTGCCTCATAGAGCATACAAGGCCACTAAATCTCTTTCAAAATATATATATATATATATATTTTAAATTAAACCCCAGCAAGCGAAGGGGTTAGGCTAGACCCCCAACCTGTATATAGATAAAGAGATCAAAAGTACAAGCTAGGCCGATACCAAGTTTACAATTGGATAGAAAAGAAAGGTTAAATCATGAAGATAATTACAAGATAATCTCTTTCAAAATATAGTTGTTAGATAGGAAAGATATAAAATGTTTTATGTCCGTAACACATTTTCAACATGCAGACAATATTCTTTTTTTGTGAAATTTAACTCATGATATTCTTCTTCGTAAATGGGGTGTGGAAGAGATTCAAATTCAAAATCTCTTGTTCCATGTGGCTTTGATGTCTTATTGAACGACCACCCCATCTTAAATTTGATATATTATATATGACAAGCATTAAATATTTAATATTTCTAATACAAATATTGTTATTTTAAATACTCTTTGTTTGCTAAAGTACAACCTCCCACGATGCATCTTATGTTTAACTAGCTTATTATTATTTTGAACTGTAATACTCAAGGTCGCGATATTACTCGAACAATTTTAAACAATTATATTAAGTTATTTATTATTATATTCGAAAAATATCAAGTTAACTAGTTAATCATACCGATGGTACATAGTTTGATATGAATGTAATATTTGTGTCCCAAAGTATTGCCCTTTTTCCACCATTTATGCCCTCTATATTGTAGGGCACTTGTGCAAATCCAACATGGCAAAAACAAAAAATTCTCATTTCCAACCAAATTTGGGTGGAAAACATTTCATTGGCCATTTAAATAACTGCAAAAACTATTTTCTAACAATTACCCGTTTAAACCGTCCACTAGATTCTTGTGTATCAGCATTCCTTCGTCTTTCCAAGTTTTCAATGGCTGGTAAGAAGAAAGACAAGGAAGATTACAAAGTAAGATTCAGACATATATACATACATACGCATGTAGAATATTGCAAAAATATTTGATTTTATGTAGAGTAATTAATCAATTCTTGGAACAATTCAACTCAGGATGTTGTGGTTGCAGAATACAAAGTCTCAATGCATTGCCATGCATGTGAAAGAAGTGTGGCCAATGTCATTTCCAAAATGAAAGGTTTCTTCATTTCCCTCTTTTTGTCGATGGGTCATAAGGGTTGTAAGATGGGGATGAACTGGGAAGGAGTTTGGTGGAGCCAGTCGGTCTTACGGACTATATAGATGGGGATAGAGTGGGAAGGAGGTCGGCAGGGGCGGTCGAGTCTTAAAGGTTGCAAGATAGGGATGGAATGGGAAGGAGGCTGGTAGAAATAGTTTTGTCCTAAATTATATACATTTATATTATAATGTTGTCCTCTGTATTCTATAAAAACTCAATCTCGCCCTTTAAGATTAAAAATTTTAGCTTCGTCACTATTGTACGATGTCGGGTCATGGTTCTTGAATAGTTTCAAGAAAATGATGTTGTCGTAAAAATATTCATTTTTTTCATCGTTTTAATTTTTTGTATTTTAATATCGTCGACGGTATAATCAAATGCAGGTGTGGAGAAGTTTATGACGGATATGACGAACCATAGAGTGGTGATTACAGGTAGGATTGATCCACATAAAGTTTTGAAGAAATTGAAGAAGAAGACAAGGAAGAGAGTGGAACTTGTGGTGGTGGATGAAGATGAAGATGAAGATGAAGAGAAATTAGAAGGGGTAGAAGAAGATAGTGAAGAACAAGTTATGGATAGTTGGCTAGTTCATTATTATGGAGATGGTGAAATCCACATGATGTTGAATGATGAGAATGCAAATGGTTGTTTAATAATGTGAAGAAAAACAATGACATGATGGTACCTTATAGTTTTGCCAAAAAATAACTAATTAAATTAATAATTTATTCATTCTATCTTCCATTATTACAAAAATCTCTTATTTGAGATGGTTGTGTTAAGAACCATAGATGGAAATTGTGAATTAACAATTTATTTTGCTCATAACACAAAATTTAAAAAATAATTAAATTATCAGTTTGTTAAATGATTGTTCTATCCCTCTATGTCTTTAGTAATATTTATGTATTGATGAAGTTTATGTAATATATAATTATCAAAAAAAAAAAAGAAGAAGAAGTTTATGTAATATAATCGTAATTGAATTTCATTATTTTGAAATGTAAAATACTTTATCTTCCTAAGAAAATTTGATGAACACACTTTTTGAGTGTTTGTCACTATATAATATGTGTGTGTGTAAAAGAGGTTCCTGAGGATAACGTTGTGGGAATGAATGAAAAGCCCATTTCATCTATGTCATTCAAAAGTAATTCCTCCATGCTCTAGATTCTGAGCTTTTGTCACACACTATGTTTGAGTTGAGACGAAATCCAGCCACGATTTGTTATCATAGCCGTTGATTGAAGACATTTGGCTTCATCTTAAAAGGCCACCTAAACTTGAAAAGACATGTCCAATTCAATACCTCGTTTGAGTATTCTCATTCATATAATGTCAAGGGAATGAATTTTAATAATTTATTGCATTTATGCTTCTTCGTTTCAACTAAACTTAGGATGATTGTCATTAGAATCTCGTATTCGTAATCAAATTCCGTCGCTCTTGAGCTCTCACTTTCAGTACAAGTTAGTCATGAAATTGGATCCCCAAAGAAAAGAGACTCATATCAACCTAATCTTGTGGTGCTTTGAAGTAAATTTTGGATGATTTTCATTAGAATCTCCAATCACCCTAACTTTGTGAAGCTCTCAGCTTAAAATCACAAATCCAGTCCACTCGCAACAAAGCAACAACTCGGTAGACCATCATTGGGTTGACTCAGACTAGACTTGTTGGGGTACCTCAAATCTAAGTAACAACGGTGAAAAGAAACCTCATCCAAGCTAGATAAATAGATAACAACTTGAATTAGAGCCAATAACAAGCTGGAACGACGCCTACATCAAAAGGGAAAAAGGATTCTATTTAATTACATGGCTGAAACTGGCCAGAACCAGCCACAGTAGGAGTTTTACAATGATCACACTTCATAACTACAGCTGACCTTGAACTTGAACCAAGGTAAGAAAAAAAAAATTACATGGAGAAACATATCTCTAACCTAAATTTGAGACATTCTCTAATTTTGCCAACAGAGATTCCTCCTACCCTCCTGCATGATCTCGAAGGCGAGCTTGAATCTTTCCAACGAAGCTGTTCCAGCATCGATATAGTTCCGTGCTTCTTCTCTCAAACTCCACAACATCAATGGCTTCAAATCCTGTGATCCACCTGCCGAATCAGCATCCCGCAGTATGCCATATTTTGCGTTTTTACTCCACCGGTGTAAGATATAGCGGGACGGGAGTTCCCTTATGTTCATTATTTGGAACACCTTCAATGCGTGCCGACAAAGAATGCCTTCAAACTCAAACATCTTGCAACTACAGCTGACGTTCAGATTCGATGCATTGAATGCAACAGTATTTCTCTCGTCTCCATTTCCACATTTTTGCACCAGATACCGGCTGATGGCCCCTTCCATGTTTATCTTGATCCCAACATAACTGTAGCATTCCAAGAGCTCCTTCTGAAACACTTTGAACATTGTAATTGTGTAGAGCCTTCTGCATTGTTCTTCGATGGGATCTTTTGTGTGCAGAACCGCTTGCAAGTTAAACGAGTTGAAGTCCTCCTTTCTTTCCTCTTCACGGCGCTGTTCCAGAGCCTTCTCATATCGGATGATGAATTCGTTGAGTGATGTTTGGGGAGTCAAAAGAGTAGTGAAATATGACTTTAA
This sequence comes from Jacaranda copaia, assembly GCA_014898725.1. Taxonomy (NCBI): domain Eukaryota; kingdom Viridiplantae; phylum Streptophyta; class Magnoliopsida; order Lamiales; family Bignoniaceae; genus Jacaranda; species Jacaranda copaia. Next base: position 412,733 of record JACGDI010005705.1, read on the forward strand.
GCTCCCATCCACTGGGATTCCAGCAAAGAATGTTCCTTTTATGTGCAAGGGAACCCAACTTTTGCGCATTCTGTACATCTCCTCACACCATGGGTTCTCCCTCATATTATATTTGTTCATAAGCATATTCCAAGCGGAATCAAATTCGCTAGCCGTTTGACTCTGGAAAATGCAAGCTTCGTACTCATATTTGAACTCAGCATCCATGGAAAGTAATGCACCTAAGTTCTCCTGTTCCTTGGCAAGAATTTGCCAGGCGGAGAATCGATGGTGTGTTCCTGGAAAAACTTGTGAAATCGAATGTTGAATGGCCCTGTCCTGATCAGCTATTATGGAGACGGGTCGGCACCCTGACATTGCCCTAACCCAAGCCTGAAAGATCCAAGTAAATGACTCCTCAGATTCATCAGCAATTACAGCACCACCAAGAAGTACTGGTTGCCTATGATGATTAACACCAACAAATGAAGCAAATGGCACAGAATAACTACCTCTCCTGTAAGATGTATCAAACACAACGGCATCTCCAAACTGAGCACATGAAAATCTAGAGCGGGCGTCAGCCCAGAAAATGTTCATGCCTTTACCCTCGCGCATTTCCACTGAATAAAAGAATCCTGTTTCTTCAGCCTGCTGAGATTGAAAATAGTCAAGTAACACACTGTACCAATCACTTCCAATGTTACTTTCTCTAACTCGTTTGACAAGGCTGAGGCCTCCATTTGTTTCAACTAAATCCAAATTTTCCAACACGCTGCTCCCTTCTTCTCTATATCCCTTTGATGTAACACTCACTGTTCTACTAGGATCTGTTAGAGTGTCAAATTCGTGATTGTGTTCCTTCTGAAGACGATCAACCACCCACCTTCCTGATTCTTGTCTTTGTATTCTCATGTATGCTCCACAACCAACTCTAGAAGGGTGCTGATGCCCTTCCTTGGAGCACACAAATCTTCGAGAGGTAATTGACCCGTCATGTTTAGAGCGGAATAACTGGCCTATCCTAATTCTGAACCCTAGATGGGCTGCATATGTATAGTAGAATTTGTACGCCTCATTAGCAGAATTAAATTCAAGACCTTTATAAGGTTCACCTGTGGATCCACCGACTCCATCCATCTCTTCCTTTTTGAGACGTTTAATATCCACGACAGCAGATGGACTATCATCTTCATGGGATCTAATTCCTGTCCGACTAGCCCCACCTGCTGAAGATCTTGGAGTTGGAAAACTTTTCCTCTGTATCCGAGGGGGACAGATTTCCCCGGAGGGTTCAAATTCATGATTATGTTCCTTTTTTATATTGGCTAAAACCCACTTCCCAGAATCCACTTTTTGTACTCTTATGAAAGCAGGACAACCAGTTCTGGAGTTCGTCTGAAATCCCTCCTTTGAACACACAAATCTCCGGGAAATAACAGAGCCATCAACTCTTGATCTATACAGCTGCCCAATCCTGATTTTGAACCCCACCTGGGTAGCATAGACACTGTAAAACTCCTGCGCCTCTTCAGCTGAATCAAACTCTAATCCCACATGTGGTTCCATTTTAGATTCCCCTTCATCATCCCGAAGGCCATTGCTTGCTAGAGCCGCAGGTTTTGTCCTCACAGTCATGATATTTCCCAACTCTTCCCTATTCATATCAGTATCTGCATTCATCAGCAAAAATATAATATTACCGAAGCATAGAGGGACAGTAAGTTTACAACAAATAAATATGAACATAAGCATACAATTCAATTGCGTTTTACGTTAGGTCAAAGTCTACTGCTTAAATATGAGGCAAAAAGCAATCATGGGCTGGCAAGCAGATTTGTTACTGAAAAGATTGAAACAAAGTTAAGTGAAGCCGATGAATACAGAAACCAAAAAGGAAGCACAGCCTCAAACACTATATGACAATTTTGGATAGGAATACATCTTGATCACTAACTTATCAAAATTATCAGATACCATAGCAATATTAAACAAGCAACCATTTTTCAGCAAGTCTAAGATCAGTAGAGAATGTAAGTTAAACATATATTGATAACAAAAGAAACTAGAAAACAGTTCTTAAAGTATAAAACATAAAGAATAATCTTGATTGCATTTATAGGTGAATCTTCACTGCGATACAAAAGGAGTTGTCAAAAAATTTCATGCAGCTTGTAGACTGCAAAAATCATTTGAGTAAGCTGCAACCCTATTTGGAATGAAAAGACATAGATGCTGATTGTTTTTAGGTAACCTAATTTATGAGTTAGCTCTATCCCTTGATTCACAAAGCATTTCCTTGTCCAGGGTGTAAATATTTATAAAGCATCCTCTCTTATTATATACCAGTAATTTTAGCAAACTAGATGGGTGCTAAAATTTTTATACAAAGTTTTTTAAGAATTTCAATGTACTTATTTGAATTTTTAGGATAAATCCAAGGAAAGAGTTAAGATTGAGTAAAATAATTGAAGAGAAAAGAAAATAAATAAATAATTGGACAGAATAAAAAGGTTAGAGAGAAAGATGAGAAACGAAAAACTACTTTGTCAAAGTTTTTTAAATGAGGTTGATTTCGTCAACTTATTTGAGAATATATCAATAAGTCCCTTGTGCTTTGTATACAGTAATGATATGAAACCAAATCCATCATAAAAAATAAGGCCTTCGTGGCAAAACAGACAATTGGCAACAAAATAAAACTTTTAGCACTGCAATCAAAGGAAATTCATATGAACATTTGCACCAGTACCTACAACCTTATGAAAACAATTTCCTGCTCATGCTTAATGTTAAAAGAATCAAATAGCGACCCCAAGAGCATTATTGAAACTTTCTAAGAGAATAATACTTTAATTTTTGTCCAAACGATCCCTCACGAAATGAATAAACTTTTCTCCATTAACCTAACATGAAACAACAACACCAATTCTTTCCCTTTTCCTCCCATGTAAATTCTTTGAAGGACGCCATTTCAATTGTTAAATAGACTCATTTATCAGAGATGCCAAAATGGGAAACTCAACCATATTTGCTTAAGTGATTGCTGACACTCACTTTAAGTTTTACTACAAAGTTAACTGCTATAAGTGTATCAATACCAGACACATAAAAACATAAAAAAGGGTGAGCAGAACTACAGAGAGGGGAGAGTCAAGATCCTCATAAGATATAACTAATTACAGCAACTATGCCTGTCGGAGAGAAGAGAAAGAAAGAATAGGTTCACTTCTGTAGAATTGGCCAGTGTCCATGTCAGAAGACTCACTTCTATCAGATTTCCAGGACAATTAACTGCTCAAGATATCATCTTATCACATGCATAGAAGTGTGAATAAATGGATATTGACATTAGAAGTAATCAGCAATAAAATGAAACTGAGAAAATCCACTTAATTGCAAAACCCCAAAAGCATATTGGCTCGTAACTCTGTAGCACAGTCCCATTATCCCAAACTTTATGCAGTTATGTTGAACTAGCTACCATTTTGCATTTTCTTTGGTTCTGACTAAACTCCTTCATACATATCATTGGCATAGGTGCGCTATCAACTCAGTTCAAATCACTGGTCAATGTGACATGCAGCAAATCCTCAGACAACAGGTGGTAAAATAAAGACTAAAAATTCTCAAAACGAAAAGGGAACACTTAAAATGATATTTAAATAAACAATATCCACATATCATGTACAAATGATTCTCATGCCCACCTCCAGAATGTAATTAATGGAAAAACAACCAGCTTAAATATGCAAGATAAGGGAATCAAATAACTGACAAAGTCTTGGCCTAGCCCTCATGTCTGAGGTCCCAAGACCCTACAATTATGATGTCCTGGTTCAAGTCCCACCAGGCATGAGGGTGTATATCTCACTTAAGTGAGTTAGTTATCACATTATAATCTGCTGATTATTGTTAATTGCATTCAATTATCATTGATTGAAATCTTAATGTAATGACATAGTTATCGCTTCTCTAAACAAAGGAATGGAATAAAATCCAAATATTTTCAGTTCCCAAATCAAACAACAGAAGAAAAATTCAATTTTTAGCTGAAAAACCCAAATCCTCATCTAATCAACATTACTTAAGTCCAAGCCACAAAACCAAACCATAAAAGCACAAAACTCAAAGAACAAAAAACCAAACACAAACAAAGCATGCACAGAAATATCACCGTAAAACGGATCAAAAACTCACAGATAAGGGAAAAGACAAAAAAGATAGGGTTTACCTTTTGCATATCCGCTTAAGCTGAACAAAAAATACCCAAAATCAGGGCTTCTTCCACTTCCAGGTCACGATTAAATTCCAATATCTCAATGATAACTAGCTCGCATTGTAAAGCCAAATCGACCGGTTTACAATAAATAAAAATCACACCTTGAAACTGAAATAAATCGCAAAAAGATTGATCGTTTGAATGATAAAATGGATCGAATGAGAAAATTAAATCACTAATTATAAATTATTTTTATCTTTATGTGATGTTTTCTTTTTTTTTTCTCAGTAGCTGTCTGGGCTGAGAAGGGTGGAGCTGAGGTGGATTTCCAGTAACGGTGCGCTTTTTGACGGTGGTTCAATTTGGGGAAAATTTTATACGGTGTCACGGAGGTGTAGAGAAAGTTTGGTGTGCTGTCTCGTGATTGGTGGAAGGTTTCCTATGTGGTGGGGACCTTTAAGAGATTTGGCTTCTTAGTTTTATTTGAAATTGATGATTGCCTATGATTATCAATCTATTGTAGAACACTATCTTGAGTTGGATGATATAAAATGAGAGAAATAAATATCAAGGTATAATTAATTGATATTATAGTTTAAGAATTATACATTTTGAGGATTTTATGGACATAAAGTTTGCTATCAAAACATTAATAAATGTCTACTTAATTTATATTATTTTGTATGAGTAAATTTAAATAATAATAATTTATTTAATTTCAATTTTCTTTCTAACATAATTTAAAAAATGTCATTCTTAACAAGTGGATTGTAGCGCCATATAGTTGGTCTCAATAGCTCTGATGTGATTACAGTAAAATTTGCTTCTTATCCAAATTTGAACGTCTTTTGGTATTGGAGTGTTTCTTGATCCAAATCTTTCAATACTCAAATTAGTATTTTGAAGAAGAAGGAAAACTTCTCAAAAGGATTATGCAAAATTTACGGATATCAATCACCTTTTGGTCTTATGATTAAGAATATTTATAATTATAGGTGGTAGAATTGAATTAGGACCAAATATCTCTTTTTCTTTTAATTATTTGATTTAATCCATTGAGATTTCTTAATTTTGCTAATAAATAAATTGGGCCACAATAACTATAAGCTCCAGGTAAGAGCCCATTTACTTGATCCAAATCAAGTTCGATCTGTTAAATACAGATAAATAACTAAGTGAGATATTTTAAAAAGTAGTGCTTAAATTTAAAACCAAATCTAAGCGCTTGATTGAGCTCATGAGGGCGTTTATGATGATTGATTTAGCATTGGATTGAGAATAGTATTTAAGATAATTTAATCAATTTGATTATTCTATCCCTTAATTTGGTTAAAAATCAATTTCAATTTTAGTCTTACTTGTATGAAAGACTCAAATTATGTTTCTTACTACAAGTCCAAATATTTCTAGACAATTGAGCCTAATGAGGAGAAAAATTTTATTATCATAATAGTAGCGAAAAAAACTTAGATATACCTAAGTACATAATTAATTATTTTTTATAAATAAGTTTGTCAGCAACAATCAAAATACTCATTAACTAGTGAATACATATGCTAATTGATATTCTAGAGACCATACATGCTAATTTGTGGGTAGACCTGGCAAAATATTACTTATACTTATAGGTATTTATGGGTGTTCAAAATTTACGAGTAATGAGCTTTATATTTTTAATTTAATAAAATGCGGGTAATTTTACTCATATCCAAATTATTCGTTATTTTTTAGCCCAATCTGTGTGTACCCACGGGTTACCCATTATATATATGTTTATTTACATTTTTAAAATTTTTAATCTAACTTTTAATTTTTGAATTTTACAAATAAAAAAATTACAACAAACTAATACCCCAAAACAATACCCTAAATACAAAATAGTGTATAACAAAAAACCTATCCTTCTCAAATAATTGCCACCTATGTAGTCAAGTGATAAATAATTTGTTGTGTATATTCTCATGAATGTAACATCTTTTTCTACAAAAGCAATAACGTTTGAATGATATTTAAACTTTTAATTCAAAAAATTTTTGACATATAATAAGACTTAAATTTAAACTTTTAAATATAATTACTTTAAATTTGATGGATTTTAGTTGTAAGTATTAAACTACAATATTATTAATATGCTTCAAGTGCTTATTCAATTTAATAAACTCGTTGTTTTTTAAAATTTTATTTAGTTAATATTTTGATAACATCATGTAAATTGTAAAGTGGATATTAATTTATCTTTTAAATATTAAAAAATAAAAAATTATTATAAATATCTATGAGTTAGCCATTATCCATCATCATGGGTAATGAATTTACTATTTCATATCCAATAAAAATAGATAAATTTACCTAACTCGTCATTACCCTTTATTGGGTCACTCATGAATACCCAATTGTCAAGTGTATTTGTGGGGACCACAAACTAATCACTTTAAAAAAAAAAATCAACAAAGACAATGGGGTCAAATATAATAATTAAAAGATGAGGGTGAACAGATGAATAATCCATAGGTGTAGGGGCTAAATGTTAAGTATGAAAACTAAACCCCCATTCCCACCACCTCTCTATTTCATATTGCATAAATCAAATCTCTTGCATATCTTTGGGAAAATCCATTTCAGTCTTTCAATCTCCACTGTTACACACACCAGTAAGTATTGCTCTAAATTGATCTCTATTTTCATGGGAATAACAAATAGGCATAGTTCTATATTGTGTTGTAGAAGTATATTCCCCAGGTGAATTTATATTTTGACTCTACATTTTGATTCGCATTTCCATCAAGAAATTCTACATCTTGTGATTGCTCATTTAAGAGTGAATGAACTTCAGTTGGAGTAGAATTAGCATGGCTAGGTTTCCATCATTTTCTTCAAATATATGGCTCCGTCAAAACCCTAAATCTCATCAGAAGGCCACTTCTCAAATCCGAAACCTCAGTGTTGACCAATTTACTCGAAATTCTGAAGAATTAATGCAACGACCTCAAAGCCCAGATGAAATTTTTGCTCAAAATCGAATCTTTAGTGTTAGTGGGACCAATATAAGTTCTGAAGAATTGATGGAGAAACCTGGAAACCCAGATGAAAAGTTTCCTCAGGATCAGATCCTGAGTGTTGGTCAGATTGCAAAAGAGGTTTCCAATCATATTCGGGCCCGGCCCAGATGGGAACAGACGCTTTTGAGTGATTTTCCAACTGTAAATTTCAGGGATCCTACTGTTTACAATGAGGTTTTGAAACAACAGAGTAATGTGTTTCTATCACTCCGGTTTTATTTCTGGCTTAGGTCCCTCAACGGGTTCTCGTTCGACCCTGTTTTATGTAATTTTATGTTTAGTAAGCTTGTGGAGGCAAAAGCTGTATATGCTGCAAAGTCTTTTCTTGATGACACAAAGTTTGAGCCGGAGCCGCAGTATTTAGAGTTGTATATGGGGTGCCTATGTGAAAATGGATTGATTGATCAAGCGCTTGGTGTTTTCGAGCAGTTGAAAATGATTGGTTATTGTGTGTCGTTGGAATCATGGAATTTGGCTATGTCACATTCGGTGAGAACTAAAAGAGTTGATGTTGTTTGGAAATTATACAAAGATATGATGGAATATGGTGTTGGGACAGATGTAAATACCATGGGGCACTTGATTCATGCTTTTTGTTTGGAACATAATGTTGCTAAAGCTTATGAGCTTCTTCAACAGGTGTTGGAGGTTGGGCATGTTCCGAATAAAATTGTTTTCAATAAGTTATTATCTGCATTGTGCAAGAATCGTGAGTATGGAAAAGTGTCGGCTGTTCTTTACAAGATGATTGCTAAGAATTGTTCTCCAGATATTTACTCTTATCAGGAGGTCATTAATGGACTTTGTAAAGGAAGAATGAGCCATGAAGGTTTCCGAATCTTTAATGAATTGAAGGACAGAGGTTATTTTCCGGATAGAGTCATGTATACAACCATGATTGATGGTCTTTGTAAAAACAAGGACTTAGGAGGTGCGCGAAAACTGTGGTTTGCGATGATTCGGAACGGAATCATTCCTAATGAGTACACGTATAATGCTTTTCTTGATGGCTTGTGGAGAAATGGCTGTGTTGATGAAGCTGAGAAGCTTCATAAAGAGATGCTCGACAAAGGTTATGGAGAGACTACAGTAAATTATAACATCATGATAAACAGCCTATGCTTGACCGGAAAAGTTGAAAAAGCTCAACTATTGTTTGAAGAGATGAATGAGAAGGGTATCGCCAGAGATTCCATTACATATAACACTCTGATCAAAGGCTTCTCCAAGCAAGGGAAAGTAGACGAGAGTATGTACTTTTTTAACGAACTATTGAAGCAGGGCTTTCAGCCATCATCTGCTGCATTTACCATGTTGGTGGAGAAACTTTGTGCGGCTGGAGATGTGAAGGAAGCAGAAACACTGTGGGTATACATGCGAGATAGGGGCTTGGAACCTTCTGTTCGTTCTTTGGATCCAATCATATTTGGGCTGGGCAAACAAGGTCATTTTGCAGAAGCTATGGAATGGCTGGGCTATATGATCAGTAATGGGGTTAGACCAAAGAAGACGACTTTTGAGGAACTCATTAAGTGTCTCTCTGTGGCTGATAGTTTTGATAATGCTCTATTTGTTTTGGGCCATATGCTGAAGATGGGCTTTGTGCTTGGGGAAAGTATTTGCCATTCTTTGGTGGATAAACTTTGCCGAGATAGTTCCCATCACTTGGAGACATCGTTAGGGGAAGTTCTGGAAAGATGATGAAGTTCTTATCTTTTCTCAGGACTTAGATTATTTACACCTGACCAGGATGTTGTTGTTGATGGAAACAAAAGGATGACAACTATTGGCAAGTGGACGGCAATTCACCGGTATGCTGATCTTTGAATTCCATTGTATCCTTAGATCTAAGCGCCCTTCCAACTATGGCTTATGCAGCATTTCCATCTCCATCTTTTAGTCAAGGTGGTAGGCAATTATGGCTTTAGGACACAAATGAATGTTGTCTTAACATTATCCTCTTTATATGTCTTAGATTTTATGTGGTTTGCTTTGAACATTCCGATAAACGCATGCCTCCATATAGGAGAAGGCTTCCATAACAGATGGACTACCGAACACCAGCCGTTGCTTAGCAAAGCAAACCAGTTATGGCCTTCTTTGAAAAGGCTGCTAAATCAACCTAATTGCCTTTCTTCGTCAACAAAGATGGACCGCCTCATTGGCAGGGCAGAGCGAATCTATTGAGAGAGCCTTAAGAGGCCCAACCAGACTCAGCCCGTAAGCCCTAAAAAGTGCGAAGGCAAGGGCATGCTAGCTGGAATTTGTAGAGGAAAGGCCATTGCAGCATCACATTCTATAGCAAGGAAAATAGCACTATTTTTTGTTTCATTGATGTCACGGATGAATTGTACCTCAACTTACCATATGATGATGAGAGGTAGGGGTGCAAATTAGTCAAACTAACTCACAAATTAGGCTCAACCTAGATCTCTATTTCAGATCGTTTGAATTTAGATTCGATGCAATGTGACTTGCAAGCTGGCATACAATTTTGGTATATTTTTTTAAGTTTTATGAATATTTTACTTGGATTTTTGATGAATCTAAAAAGAAATTTATGATGGTTTGTAATTTTTGCGAACTTGTTGATGGTTTATAATATTAATAATGAATTAATAATGTTACAGCTTATAAATTTGGTTTATTGAATTCTTTTCGTTTTATTGAATTAAAAATTTTGAGTTCAAGTTAGAATTCTCAGTCATTCAAAATTCATCAGAAAATTCAAACTTACTCAAGTTAAATTAAATTAAATTCAAAAAATCAAATGAACTAAAATATATTTTAAACTCAAATTCAAAATTTTATTTTAAATTTAACTCGACTCAATTCGACTCGAGTTGACGGCAACCTTCAATCTTGAATATGGCTGCAAGATCAAAAACAAGGCTTCCTTGTAAACAACTTGATATTACCAATGATCTATAATATGAATGTTCTTTTGGGGTCGTATTGGCCTTTTCCCTAATGTCGTTTTCATAGAATTTGACTTTCTGTAAAGAAATTTTGCCATTGTTTGAACCTGTCAACCTCTACTCTACTGCAGAGAAAAGATCCAAAATGAAAATTCATATATATATATATATATATATA
>JACGDI010005705.1:423188-461407 GCA_014898725.1 Jacaranda copaia
TCTGCCGCCACGCATAATCATTGCGTAAAGGTTCAACTTGTCCCCTCTGCAATCAGTGGTCGATCCCAGTCGACCAAATTAGATGTAGGTTCATGAACGGCCTTCAGGTCGATACGGGTCAACCGTGCGGCTTACCATATAGGGTCGATACTAGTCGACCAGTCCAATTTCGCCACTGGGCTACCGTGCGGCTTACCATATAGGGTCAATACTAGTCGACCAGTCCAACTTCGTCACTGGGCTATCGTCACTAGACTGTGGAAGTTGCCCTCAGGTCGATACGGGTCGACTACGGGACTTCTTATATGAGGTCGATACGGGTCGACCAAAGTGACTTGCCTCAGGGCTTAGTGGGTTGAATCCTCTGATCTTGGGCCTGTTGGGCCTGCTGAATTATATCATTTAACATTGGATCTCGTGGGATGTATTACTTGTAAAAGAGGTCTGTTGGGCCTGTTGGGCTATCCCATATCATATAAGATATTAAATTTTATTTTAAAAATAAAATTTTAAAATATTTGACCGGAATAAAATTTTAAAATTTGTAAGTTACATGGTAGCTTTGTAATAAATAAGTGTAAAATTAAAGGTTTTTAAATTTTTAAAAATAAATTTGAAATTCTTTATATTTTATCAAAAATTTTATGATATAACATTATGCAAGTTTTTAAAAAAATTATAAAATATTTTAACGAGTTTATAAATCTATTCAAATATTTTCTTATTATATATATATTCTATTTTTTTGTATTGTCGATGTACGGCTTTACTTGCTATGTGAGCCATGAAGGACACAAAACCTAAATTAAAATCGATCGAAAAACATAAATCTCTTAAGTAAATAAAGCAAAATATTGAACCAGAAATTCATAAAAAATGATACGTTAAAATTTTTTAAGATTTTGAAAAAAAAATCATTTATAAAAAAAATTGAATAAATTAAAATATTAAAAGGTTCAAATCTTAAAGAAATTCAGAAAAATCTAATTAACTTTTATTTCTAATTCTAGGATCAAAGTATCAAACATACAACCCGAGTACAACCCGACCCGAGGACCAATTACCCGTCAACGTCAACCAACCCACGACCGGTTAAGTAAAGATATCTGCTCCCCCATTCCATTTCCACGAAGTTTGTAGAGAGAGAGAAGGCGAAGAATTCCTAGAGAGAGAGAGGGCGGAGGAGAAACGAATCGTCGTCGCAACCGAGATCTGAAAGATGTACGGCTATACTGGCGTGAGTAGCGACGGCCCCGTCGAGATGAAAGGCGGAGACATTGATATAGAATCCGGAGATATGCTGTACCCTGGAATCGGGCACGGCGAGAATCAGCTACGATGGGGATTCATACGCAAAGTGTATGGGATATTGGCGGCGCAGATCCTCGTCACCACCGCCGTTTCAGCCGTCACTGTTCTGTACGCTCCGATCAACGATCTCATACGCGGAAATTCCGGCTTACTGCTTTTCCTCATCTTCACCCCCTTCATATGTGAGTTGTTATTTCGCAATAAACTAAATCAGCTCCTGATCTGGGATTTTTATGTGTATTATTCGGTGCGCAAATCCAGGTGTACATTTCTTTGATGAATGATAATTATGTATATTGCTGAATTGGTTATTGCTTGTTAATAGACGACTTTCGGGAGGGCAACTCTAATAATTCATCATACTTGTTCCTTCGAGGAAACGTTGATGAAATTTTTAGCCCAATTTGTCTTGATCCACTGGTTTGGCTAATCCATGAATTTGCAGATCTCTGTCTGATCAGTATATATGTAGATATCAGCTAAATATCATACTTGGCGTGCTTGTGTAAATATCTATGATGGTTGTTGTAGTGGTGGAATGTTCGATGATATATTGTAATGGAGAAATAGGTTTACATTTTGTGGCACATTATGATAATGCTAAACCAATGGTTTACATAACGGTTCTGGTTAAGAATGTGGAGAAGAGGTCCATTTCCTAATGGGTTTCAATATGATATGATATTTAAATGAGGTATTATAGGAATTAAAATTTCTTAATGCAAATTTATACCTTTAAGCAAGAAATGCCATCTGCATCATGATTGATTATGCTTGACATTTTATGTAATTATACATTTAGTTATGGTTTTTGCACACTCTGTGTTACTTGGTATCAATTAATGTTAAAAGATCCTTGGTGTTTTTCTGCTTCTTTCGATTTTCTGGAATACTATCGGTTTTCACAAGACAAATCATCTGTAGAAATCATTTGTGTTCAAGCACTGAGAAATGATCCTCATCACATGGTAACAATTTCAGTGTCACTGTCTCGTCATATCTCATGTTTCGTGTTTCTGTTTTATTCTTTATACCTTTTTATGTTGTTACTAACGAATATATATCTTGGTTAGTGTTGTGGCCCTTGCATATCTATCAACAAAAGCACCCACTGAACTTCATTTTCCTTGGGCTCTTTACTGCTTCTCTGAGTCTAACTGTTGGTGTGAGTTGTGCCAATACCGAAGGTTAGTAGCTCCCTATAAATTTCAAGATGGATGCTAAGGTGTAAGATCACTTATCCTTTTCCGGTGCGCCTACTTACAGGAAGAATTGTGCTTGAAGCCTTAATCTTGACATCAGCTGTAGTTTCAGCTCTGACTGGGTATACATTCTGGGCTTCTAAGAAGGGCAAGGACTTCGGCTTTCTAGGACCAATCTTATTTACTAGCCTTTTTGTCTTGATTTTGACTGGTTTTATTCAGGTCTCCTCTCTATCTCTCTTCAAGCTTTTATTTCCTTTACTTGTGAGCATTTATGCAGAAGACATTCCCTGTCATTATTATCCATTAAACCATGTTTTGCATTGATGATGCAGATGTCCTTCCCACTAGGATCTACCTCTGTTGCCATCTATAGTGCAATCAGTGCCATAATTTTCTCAGGATACATTGTTTATGATACGGACAACCTGATCAAGCGCTTCACATACGATCAGTATATCTGGGCTTCTGTTACCCTTTATCTGGATGTTCTCAATCTGTTCCTCACCATTCTTCGAATGCTGAAACAGGACAACTGAGGCTGTCATGCGTGTACTACATAAAACATGTTTTGTTTTAGACGATCATAGGATGTTGCTATGCTGTCTATACGATAACTGTGTGGAAATTGTAATGTCACTATGCACTTGTGAATGTGTTTGCTAGTACGCAGAGTCGTGTACTGTTAAGTGTTCCCATGAACTGTGTAAGTTGATCTGCATGAATAAGGAGTTTAACAATTTGGTGCCAAGCATTTATGTGAATTGCTTTCGTTTGTATGTCATCCATTATGCTGCTAGGCTGCTTCATGAACGCCACAAATTTTTATCAGCAACTTGCGCACGCTTCCTACTGATGTTCCAATGGATATCAAGTCTCTCAGTAGCTCTGAAACAACTTAGCATCAAATCAAGATTGCACATTTGTCAAATTAATGCCACTTGAAAGCATTTCATGAATATGTGGTCAAAAGAATTGAGAGTTGATTTCCTTAAGTTTGTTGTTCCTCAGTAGCTCAATGGCACAATGGTTAGCTGTTAACTGATTGATTTTAGGCTTAAATCCAATTGGGGAAGAATTTTGTTAGCCTTTTTGACTCTGACCCAGCAATCCCTACCCTTCTCCGGCATTTCTAAGAGAATCCATAAATCAAAACTTACGGGGGAGGTGAGCAATTAAAGCAGAAATAATGTCCCTGGCCTATCATTGAACGCTACCTTTCTGCAAGCAGCCAACAATAGGGAGGAGAATTCTGCCATACATGATAAAACCTCTTGGAGAAAGTTTGCAGAAAGTTTAACTCCGGAGATTTCTACGGCCAGGGACATTTGCGACTCACAGTAAATAATGCAGGGTGCTTCCAACATATGTTGCGTTTTCTCTCTTTTCTATTAAAGCATTTATCATTCTTATCAATTGAAATGGTGCCAGGCAGTAAGAGCCAGGAGAACAATGGTCAATACACTTGCAACCTCAAAATTCAGAGACATCAGAGTTCAGACAGAGACTTCTAGTAATTCACTGCATTGGCGTAACTATACTATACATGCAGAGAACTTACAACTAAATGCAGAAGATGCAATCACATGAATAAGATACTAAGAAGCAACAATTGTTTTCTTTAAAGGGCCAACAAAAATTTTGACAAACAACAAATTGGACAATAATAAGAACTTAAGAAGAATTCAAGCAGAAAGTAATAAGAGCAACAGATATAGAGTTTGCATGAAGTTTGAAATATTCAGCTATACACTTCTGAATGATTGAGCTGAATCGAAAAAGGTGTCCAATAAAAAGAAATAGAGCTGAAATCTTGACATGATACAGTTAGTCCAAATGTGGCTGTAAAATAGAAAACCAATATACACGATATAAGAATAGACTGGAAGAACATAAAGATCACGGCATCAATCCTAACTTTGGCAAGTTTGATGGCTGAAATGCAAATAACCTTGAGCTGTGGTAAATCAATATCACAACTTAACAGACTCGTCATCATCCTCAATATCCCATGTTAGCTCTTCATCTTCCTCCGCAGCACTAAATCTCTTCTGCAATTCAATTGGATTACTGGGACTAGGGGATCCGTGATCACCTCCCATCTTGCCCTCATCACCACTCTCAATATCTTCAATTTTATCCCATCCAATATCATCCTCGGCATGTGATGTTCGTTGGCTTGAAATAACTGATATATCGCTTCCAATCTTTCCTTCTGATTCCTCTTTCTCATCTACCAGAACATCACTCTTTGTCCCCGACACACTACCATCCTCATTATCCCTTTCCTTTTCTTTACCCTCATTTTCAACTTGTGAACTATCCGCTCCCTTTCCTTTCTCAACATCCTTCTTTTCTATTGACTTATACTCATCATTATCATCATCATCATCATCCACATCCCAACTCAACTCCTCCTCGTCCTCCCCGGAAATTGCTTTGCTAACAATCCTTACTCTTGCCTCCTCAGCTTTAACCACCTTATCTACCCTATAAAAGTACCTACACCAAAATGCCTCCTCATCAACTTTCTCAGGCACAACCTCATCGTAAATCTCCTTGATCACACCATTTTCCTTGATTAATAGCTCAATCTCCTCCCTCTTCTCCTCAACTCTAAACCCCACTTTCCACTCATCATAATCACTATCCTCAACTTCATCACAATAAGTTCTAATGTCACATTGCACCCCACGGATCATCGCTTCTATCCTACTATATGGCTTCGCATTTCCACTAAAGTTCAAATCTTTATCACGATTAACACTACTTCCTGCATTATCACCACTTTCATCCAAATGAGGATTCCAAAAACCGTCATTTGATGCAAAGTTCAAATCTTTACCGATCATCTCGGAGACAGCGGAACCCACGTTGTCGATGGCCTGCCCCACGGCTTCAAGCGACTCCTGGGCGATGGCGGCACCGGACTCAAGCCGAGCCGGGAGGTCTTGAACGGCTCGGCTTGCAGCCTGGCGTATTACTGATGTCTCGTTTTTCAATCCGGAGCTGAATTCTTCGAGATCTTTGTAGTAGTTATCAAGTAATACCTCGGATTTTGAGGCTATGGTTCTGAAAAGGGTCGATCCGAATGCCCATGAGGAAGCGCCGGGAGGGGAAGCTTCCGAATTCGGGGTGGATGGCGGAGAAGGACTGGGAGTTGGGTCCGAGAAGACTGATTTGAAGAAGTCCATCGAGGAGGAATTGAAGAAGGGTTTGAGGAAATTCTTGAATATATATGAGGAGGTGGAGATAGATTATAGATTCTGATTGTATATATGTATGTATATATTCACGCAGTTGATGTGTGATTGTGTGTTTCGTTCTGGAGAGATGGTGCGCATATCTTTTTCAAATTACACCAGTAACAACCAACACCCCCACCTCCCACGCCGCCCATTAAAAAACCAAAAAGACAAAAAAGTCTAATTTCAGTCTGCTCCGTTTTTTCTCAACATTTATATTGACAAGAACAAATATAATTTAGGGATAATTGCATTAAACTCTTCAACATATAATTTTTATTGCACATTATTCCCTAATTATTATTAATATGTAATTTTATTTTTTGAATTAATAAAAATATTTATCAATATCACATTTGCACTATTTCAGTAGAATATAACCAATGAGCATTGAACACGTGTGCTAAAGGCAACAAAATATTCTTATTAGATTCCACCAAAATAGTGTAAAATGTGGTGTTAACGAATATTTTAATTAATCCAGTGGGTGCAATTGCACATCGACAATAGTTATGGAATACTGTGCAACGAGGGCCATAATTTAAGGAATTTAATGTAATTAACCCTATAATTTATTGTGATAGGTGAATTTCTTTATATCTTCCAAGTTTTGTATTTAATATTTTTCAAACTCAAAATATATTTTCTTTCATAGAAAATATTTTTATATTGAAAAGGGCAAAAAACATAGAAGGATTTCTATCAATTTTTATAATTCCATTTTATTTTTATAAGAATGTTGATTTTGGAATTCCACAAATTAGGCTTGGATTATTGTTGAATTGAAACTAACATCGAGCCTGAGTTTTAAAGGTAGTGGGTAACTAAGGGGTCTTCTTAAAGTATGGCAAACCAACAAAAATTGGGTCACAAAGCCTAACTAAGAAGGGTTAGCAAATCCAAGTAAGATATCTGTATAGTCATTTAAGATGAAAGAACACAAGTACACAACATGATTGTACAAAAATGATATAACTACTTGTTCAGCCTAAGCCAACAAACGTTTCGATTGAATCGGAACCTTTCAAAGATAATAAATAAACCTCAATTTAAGAGTGCAGTATATATTCATTATTTTATTTTTTTAAGCAAATTTCATGCTTTTCCTAACAATAAGAAGTCATAGTGTAACTTAGAATCAAAAGAGTTTCTATGAAAAATTCTGGTATATCCTAAAATGACACAACATATTATCGTGCAAGATCTAATCAGTATAGAAATCATAAGTGCAATGTTCTCATTGATGCAAAAAAATTAGGTATGCGTCAATGTGTATAAAGTATGGACCTAGCATAGATATCAATATGGGGTAGTTTGAACTTATTTGATTTGAATTGAGAATACTATGAATTATAGAAATAAACTTAATTTGATTGGATGAGTTGTAGTAAAAATATAACCCAACATCAAGATTGTAATCTCCATTGGAGAAAAATGGCCCTCCTGCAGTCCAAAAATATGATGTTGAGTTGTTACGTACAGTCTAAAAGTGGTCTAAAACCCCACAACTCTAGACCTAAAAATATTAAATTTTTACAAAATATGAAGAAAAACTTATTTTTAGAGGACAAAATTGAATATATATATATATATAATATAGCTTATATAGACATGAGGGAGAGTGAACTGTACCAGGTCCTTCCTTGCTTCGAACATGACCTGAGGTACAACTTCAAGATTAATGACTTCGGGGATAATTATTAGCTAGATGAAATAAACACAGCATATATTTTTCAAATGATACTATGAAGAAAATATACATCAGGTAAGCAAAGGCATAAACACCAGTGCAGCAAGATTTTATCCATATCAAGAGGCAATTTGATCCCACAATTTCTTAAACAAATTTGGCCTTCTGTTGCCTCTTTTCTTATACTACACACCAAACCTGGAGAAATTTTACGCTTGATATATATTAACAAACATCAGCAAGCATAAAGAACATGATTAGGTTATCCTACATCAAAGCTTATGGCACAACAATATTAGCAACAGGTCATTGCCTTTAACCCCAACTGGAAAAAGTATAAGTAAGAGAAGATGTAGAAAGACAGCTTCTTGGCCAGTCATGCAGCATCTTGATACCTCGACTACATGGCTTGGGGTTCTTTTGATTCTGTAAAGAAAGTTGTTTGTATATCCTCTACTGCATGATAATTCACTTTACATTTTGGTGTTGGCGATGTTAGCTTGAATACATGATGTCTGAAACAATAAGATAATAATACCAAGTTAAACAAGGTGGACATGAAGATAGTCAAAACATGAAAATGTACCTAAGAATCAAGGTTTGGAAGCGGAGATACTCTCTCTATTTCCTTGATAATTAATTCCTTCTCCTCTTCAAATTGATCGTCTTCAGCACCTGTGATAACCCAACAGATTTACAGGCAGATACTATATAGATGACTCATGAGAAAGACATTTTTTATTTAAGAGGAAAATATTGACTAGAGCTTCCATGGATAGTTTTGATTTGCAACCAATGTTCTCTTGAGTAGATGAAAGGTTTTGAACTGAAACACAATTCACCTTTGCCTGCAGATAGACTGTGGAGCAGTGCTAAAAGTTTTTCATGGTTCTTTGCCAGGATGACTTTTATATCTCGAGGTTTATTTGGGTTAGCCACAAAAACCTGAAGGTCATAAAAGAAAATTAAACCAAACTTGCATCTGGATTGAACCCAACTTAATGACCGGATGCAAGAGCAGGAAACAATAGAATTAACTGGTTTCAGTCCAACAGTAGGACAAAAGATTGGATAAGCATCACATATTAAATTTACTCCCTTCTGTCCCATAAAGGATGACATTTACTTTCTCTAGCAAATCAAAAAAGTCAAACTTTGAGCACTTTCTTCCAAAACCACTCTTTGGTTTATAGAAATGTAAAACCTATAATATATTTTGTTAATCTCATAAAAAAAGGAACCAGAAAAGGAGAACCAGAAAATTAACTAAACCTATCTTAGACAAAAAATATCTATTGAATTAGAAGGATCTTATGTGCGTTCATTTATCCTCCAATTTTGCTTCTCAAGATCAATGTAAATCCTCCAAAGCAGCAAAGTCCAGGGAAGACACAAACAGTGAGAGAACAAATATGTTATTACCTTGAAAATATGGAAGGCAGATATTTGGATGTTTTTGCTGGGATCCTGTACGACAAGATGCCAGTTAGAGAAAATGATGTTAAATGCTTCAAGAAAATTCTATGCTACACTTAAAGCAATTTTCTCTCACACAAGCAACAAATTCATCTATAGAATGAGGTGTGTTGTTAATCTTCATAAGCTTGGTATATTAGGCATCTTTTGGAAAATTTAATGTATCCAAATAGGAATTCACATTGCATAAGGAGATATTGCAAATACTCAGTAAGGATGCAAATAAGAACCGTATGATTTCAAAGCACCAGAAGTTGACTTAACACTCGTACCTATTATTTTGTTTCTTGGAGGATAAATAACTAATAGACTTTGATAAACCATATCACCATCCAAGTTAACAGTATCAATGCATTAAAAGATCTCCAGGATGGCACTAAGGTACACTATATTTCATATCTGCTCGCTACCCATAGAATGGTTTCACAAAATCAGACTCAATGGTAGATATAAACAAGCAGGATAAACTTCTTCCTGAAGAAATAGGGCATCTTAAGTTCCTCAAATTTGTAGGCAAAAATGAAAAAATGAATCATAAAATTTCTTTCATGCAACTATAAGTCTTGCCAATTGAGGATATAATCCACAATTTCTAAAACCATCTAGATCGGAAAGAAAAGTACTGAATCGTACCTTCAGCAATGTCATCATGATTTTTAAGTGGCGAACCTCTGCTATGTAGCGCTTCATTATATGGGAATTTGGAGATTCCAGAAGAAATTCTGAGAGAAGCTAAAGTTCATAAAAGATAAATTGTTAATACAATACAAGCAACAATAGGAAGAAATCAGGCTAGCTTATAGAAGAACAAACCTTCAGCGACTGCCTTCTAGTCACATAGTTAGCAGAAGTCAAAAGTTTTTCATAGTGCTCAAAAAACTGGGAAAAAAAATTATCTAGTAAGATAAACACATAACTAAAATCAAAGAAGAAGACAATCTTCACATGCTGTAGTATATAGGCATCTTATTGGAATAACATCATGTAAGTCAAACAAACTTCTCTCAAGGCAGAGAGAGTTTAAATAATAAATTCCTTTACACTATTTCAAGTGCAATAGTGACAAAGATTGGGCAAAACCTCATTGTAGTGAGTGGTCAGGAATTCAGAAACTGCAGCTGCATGTTTAGTGAGTAGATCCTGGCAAATTTATTTCCACATGGAAAATAATTGCATAAAAGTACTTTAAGATGATGACAATTCATAGGAGAATTCATAAACATGGAATCTGACCTTAAATGTAGAAAATGCATCAGAGGCAACATCAAAATTAGGTAGCTCAACAAATTTGAAAAATAACTCAAAGCTGGGAGACTCCAATATGTATCTGAAAAAAGAGTATGGAATTTTTGGTGTCAAGGGCCACAGCATAAAAGTACAAGCCTTCTTCAATTCCTATTCTCGGACATGTTCAAACAACATTCCTTGTCATGGTAGAGAAAGAGATAAACTTCATCAAGGATATAAATGGAGCCAACCAAAAGCATGTCTCCCCTTACTTTGCAAGTGTTGGTAATTTGATGCACTCCCTCAGCATATGTCCACAAGTCAGAGCAATTTCCTTGTTATCATAGCTGCTTGCCAAGCATAGTATATATCAATTGTCAAAAATCATTTTGATATAACAAGACACAAATAAAACGCATCTACAGAGTAATGATGGCGTATAAGAGCTTGTTTGGTTTTATTTTCAAACCCCTTATTTTCTACTATTTCAAAATTGAAACACATTACTTTTTACACATTTTCACCCAACATATTTTCATTTTTTTTCTCAAAACACATTCCTCAATAGCCTATATATCTTCTCTCTCTATTCTCATTATTACTATCTCTTTTCACCTACAATCTACTAAACCTAATATAATTATTACTTTTCCAACAATCTATCTAAATACAAACTCATTTTCAACCCATCTTCACTAACTACCTTTTCAAATTTTGAAAATGACAGAAATGAAAAATGAGAATGAAAATAAAACCAAATGGGACCTAAGCCCCCAAAAAGGAGTATGGAATGGAAGAGATAAATGCAACAATAATAATATAAGACACATCCAACTGAAGGCCTAAGTTCATTGTGGATACCCCAATACTATAAGTATTCATATGGGGTAAAGATTCTCGTCATTTATATCTTTATCATAATGTTGCACACACAAAAGAAAAGGGTGGATATTGAATTCAGTAATTTTGAAGAAAATGGTTCATGATTCATACAATCTATAACGAGAGTATATGCTAATTAAGAAACATATATTTATTTAGCTAAATTGCTATTAGTTTTAATTCAAGGTTAAGCAAAACCATCTCTGAGACACCATAAGCCTGATAGAGTAGTGCAATTTCAGGAAAAATGTATTATTAAGCATTGAGCAAATTGTGAGTAATACTGCAATAATTCAATGTGCAAGTGTATGCACGTCCGCATTAGTGCCCATGCATGTGTGGGTAAAATTTAGCTTTTGGCATGGGTGTTCCCCAAGGATCATATTTGTAGAATAATATATACATGCCATCATCAGCATACATGGAAGAAAAAAATGCACTCAGAAAAACTGTTGCATAGGATATATAGATAGAGGCTCTTACCAAACGCACTCAGAAAAACTGGTGTATAGGATATATAGATAGAGGCTCTTACCAAACGACAAGGAAGTCAAGCAACTCTAGATGCTTCTCCACGTATTGCACACAGCAAAGTACTGAATCAACCTTTTGCTTTAGCAATATAGACCAGCAGTGGACTAAATTTTTCCTAGTCTGTATGGTGATATCATATACTTGTCAAGTAAAGATGTATAATGAACAGATCTACAATACATTCACAATGTTTGCTCTATTTGATGGTAAATAGTTACTGTAATTACTTACTTCCCAACCCAGAATGGGTAACTTGTGAAAAAGAAGAGAAATAACATCATCATTGCAAATTTCAAGGGTCAGCTGTGCAATTTGATCAGCACTTGGCTCTGTTTCACCATCTCCTGACAACATAGTTCTCATTGCCACTATGTTCTTCTCAACTTCCTCTAAAGCCTGTAGCTTAGTAAGAAAATGAATTACATGACATAGCAGCAAATCAAACAACATGACAACAAGGCAAATAAAGCACTACCTAGTCCTATATATGCAAATCATAGCTGGCCCAAGAATGACATATTAGTTCTTCTATACTAAGGTTTAGCTACTTGTTACTTTGCTGAAGGCTCAACAATTTCCATCACCATCCTTCCAGAAGGAAGACAAACTCTTATCGACTGAGACAAATATAATTCTATTACATCACATATGAATGCAATAAACTAACTGATTCTTTTCTTTCTTCCGTTTCACTACACAATTCATCTTTATTAAATACTAATTCTCCTCCTCACCAACCAAATCAAGAATAAAACTGTTATCTATAACAAATGCTTTCAAGTGAAGAGAGACTTTTAGTTATTCCACTTCATTGATCATTAGTGCCAGTAATCAAAACAAAATAATACAAGCCAATCACAAGTTTATTCATTCGAATTTCAAACTAGTTTTGTAAAACACTCCTTGAACACAATTCTCATAACACAGCTTACAAACACTACTTAAATTGAAGTAACATTTCAAGGGACTTGGTCACCAAAGCCATCAACAGTATCATACGTCTAAAATTCGGAAACAGCTCCAATGCCTCTTTTGATCATCAAACAGATGTACTTAACAAAACAAACAGCACTCGATCCAAGAGAAACAGTAATGATATCATAATCATTACACCGCAGCACTCCAGCCAAAACACCAAAAAGTAATCACATTTCCATGGAAGTGAAACTTTCACAATTCTAACACTAGTAGACAAAATATTTGACCTTTTCTAGGGCTTTGACTTCAGCTACAGTTTTGGAGTCGAGCGCCATGAGACTATCCTTGATCGCCTTCGCCAATTCCGGCGGGGTTTTCGGCCTTGATTGCTTGAAAAACGAGAACGACATTCTAGTATTTCACTTAAAATTACGAAATTCTTCCAATAATCGGTAAATTTTGATTGAATTTTTTGTGATCGGCTTGCAATTTCTGGTAGTGTGAGAGTAGGAGTTCTCAGAAATGCTATTCTGATTTTAGGATTTTGATTGATTGGTTGATTGAGAGATTTAACTGGAAGTCTCGTGTTTTATCAGAAAAAAGCGCAGCGCTAGTCTTCTCTTGAGCCTATAAGCGCGCTTTAGGGTTTTCCTTTCCAGTTTTTTAATAGAAATAAAAAATAAATCTCTTCAAAAAATTATTAAATTGTGATAGTGGAAAAATAATTCAACTTAAAGTATTTTAGTTAAATAAAAAGTTCAAAGAGAAGACTTTGTTATTATTCAATCAACCAATTTATTCTATTTGGTTTAGTAGCATCAATCTCTCATATTATGTAGGAGGTTTTAAGTTCAAGTCTGAATAAATTCATTTTTACACATAGTGTATTTGTTTTTGTAGTTTATAATTCAATTTAATTGATTTAATTATTAAATAATATTAATTTATTGAAAGATTGAAAAATTTATCATTTGTAATATTTTTAAAAAAAATTACTATTTACATATAACTATTCAATTAATTAAATAATTACTAAAGCAACTCATTAGAGCAAACTATTAGAATTTGAATGTACTTTATTTTTCTAATTTTTTAAAATTTTACTTATTTCAAAATTCTTAATGTTAAGTATCGATTATGAAAAATAGTTTTTAGAAAAAGAAGGGAATGAAAAATATAAAAGTGTAAATATTAAAACACAAAATTGCATTATTTAAAATGTGAAAAAAATATTTATCTTTTCATGTTTAAAAAATTCAAAATCCAAATATAAGATAAGAAAAAAAATGTCCTTCCCTAAATAAAAAGAAAGCTCAACTTTCACTATCCAAACTACTTAAAAATAAAAATTCTCTCTTTTTATATTAAATGTCAAATTGAATTAAAATTAACTCAATTTTATCAAAGGTTTGAGTTGAAATTAAAAAAATATATATATATATATATATATATTTGTAATTCAAGTAGCATCAGTATCCTCTTATTATATGAAAAGTGTGTTTAA
Source organism: Jacaranda copaia (assembly GCA_014898725.1). NCBI lineage: Eukaryota > Viridiplantae > Streptophyta > Magnoliopsida > Lamiales > Bignoniaceae > Jacaranda > Jacaranda copaia. Next base: position 437,178 of record JACGDI010005705.1, read on the forward strand.
TTTGGATTGGGCACACATCTTATTATATGAAAAATGTGTTTGATTTGGATTGGGCGCACAGTGTACTTTATATGCATTATTTGAAGTTTATATTTTAATTTGTTTGTTTTAAAAATATAATAATATTAATTTAGTGAAATAATAAAAAATTTGATATTTGTAATTTTTAAAAAAAATTAAATAACCTAATTTAGAATTATGTTCAAAATTTGCCCAATTACAGTCAAACAAATTATTTTTAAATGAAAAAATTTAGACTTAGATAATTAGAATTATGGCAATATTAACTCAATTATGAGTAGAATTATGTCAAAATTGACATAATTATAATATTCAAAAAAGATTAAATAAAAATTAACTTAATTATTCATGCAGTTTTCTACCTATATATACATTACATACAGATGGCTCGGATTTCTAAAATTATTTTCCATTTTAGGCAAAAATCCAGAAAATTTTCCTTATAGCACTATAGAAATCTCTATCCATTCCTCCTCAGCTGTAATTACTAGTAAATTCGCTGTCCCTTTACCAGAAATCTACACAAATAGTTACCGTGTGAAATTCGCTATGTTTTCTGTATATAAATACGGTGCAGACACACGAAAATGGAAGAATTTGTGAAGGAGAAGAAAAATTGTATAGAAAATGAGGGGGTTTGATCGGATAAACGCAGTTCTACCGGACGAATTGATACTGGAAATATTCCGGCATGTGGAGTCGAAGCAAAGCCGAGACACCTGCTCACTCGTTTGTAAGCGGTGGCTCAGCCTTGAGCGGCTAAGCCGTGATACTATTCGCATCGGCGCCTCCGCATCCCCGGACAGTCTTGTCCAGCTGCTTAGCCGTCGCTTCCCTAACATACGATACGTTTTTATAGATGAGCGCCTCTCCGTAGCGCTGCCTGTGCAATATGTAAGTTGGGTCTCTCTTTCTGGTTTGAGTGTCTTTTTCCTTAAATTGGGCTTATTTCCTGTTGAAATGGAGGATTTGTTTGGATAGGTTGATCTTTCTGAGCTTGATTCAGGAAGTTTCTGTGTTGTTGTATTGTTTGGCTGATTAGTGAGATGTTGTTTGGTTCCATGAGGTTGGGAATGTGTAGAAATATTCAAGTTGTTAAATTTGTTGGTTTCTGTGATGAATCACTGTATGTTCATTGAATAATATTGTTTTTGTAAGATTTCCTTACATCGGAGAAGTGATTGAATAAATTGTTCTGGTGATTACTTGTTTCATTTGTTGACAAAAAATTTCAAACATACAAGTCTTACGAGTTTCATATTTAATTTTATGGAAACTGCAACCTGAGCTCCATTCCTATTAACCTGTTAGTTTCATTCTTCTGGAATCATCTTCTGAGTGTAATTGATATTATGCAGACAAAAAGACATCGTCGTGCTAATAGTGCCTCTCCTTCAAGAGGCAGGTTTCATTATGGGTCTTACCCAAGTGTTGCTGGAGGCGATGGGATGGGAACAAGCTGTTTATCAGACTCTGGGTTGGCAGCTGTTGGAGAAAGCTTTGTGAAACTTGAAAAGTTGAGCCTTATTTGGTGCTCTAGTGTAACGAATTTAGGGCTAAGATCTTTTGCTGAAAAATGTAAATCGCTCAAATCTTTGGATTTACAGGTGATGGCCTAGATTTTACTTTTGGGTTTTGGTTGTTGTCTGATATCCTGTGTTGAGTGGTACCTTGGTTAGATCAGCATTTTATCACGTTATGTTCATGAACAATTGTAGCTGCTCAATGAAGAGATCCAAAGTCCTGTAATTGTTTGGCTGGTTAAGTACTTAGGGAAATTATGGAATGAATAGGGAAGTAAAATGTGAGACTGCTTTTATCTGGATAAAAGACAATTTTGAGAGGGAAAGCGAAAATTTTGACCTGACTTTGTGATACTTGCCAAAATTATTTTCATATATTTGTTTTTGGTACTGCCAAAACTGGTTTCATTTAATTTCTCTCTTAACCAGACAAGAAAGGAAATGTTTTTCCTCTATGATTGTGGGAAGGGCCTTTTTAGTCTCACTGTCCTGTCTGCCCTTCGTTACTGTCCCTTTTTACTTCTGATTGCTCTTTATGCAAGGACTAATACTAAGTAAACTTTGTTACATTTTCTTCTTTAAGGGCTGCTATATTGCGGATGAAGGTTTAACTGCTGTAGGGAAATTCTGTAATTTTCTTGAGGATTTGAATTTGCGGTTTTGTGAAGGATTGTCTGACACAGGACTGGTTCAGTTGGCCTTTGGTTGTGGGAGGACTTTGAAATCTGTTGGGATTGCTGCATGTGCTAAGATTACTGATGTCTCATTAGAAGCCATAGGATCTCACTGCAGATCTCTTGAATCTCTCTCACTGGACTCAGAGGTGATCCACAACAAAGGCTTGCTTGCCGTGACCAAAGGATGCTCTCAATTGAAAGTTCTGAAATTGCAATGCCTAAATATTACAGATGAGGCTTTACAAGCTATTGGCATTTTCTGTTTATCATTGGAGTTATTGGCCCTATACAGCTTCCAGAAATTCACAGACAGGTTACTTTTCTCTCTTTTATTTCTTCCAAGTCCTAGTTGTTTATATTATTGCCTCTTCAATTCATATATGTGGAATTACCCTTATCTCCTTCTATAGTCTTAAATTTATCAATTTAAATATTCTCTTCTTGTCACATCTTTTCAATGAATACAGAAACTTTTAATGTATATAATCTGGTCATTTGTCCATACTATTTTGAGTCTGGTAAATAATAAGGCCTGGAAGAAATAATTTTTACTTCTAGCATTATGTTGTTGGGTGTAATTGACAGCTTCCACAGTCTTCTCTCCCTTTTTTGACATTTATAATCTCTAGTTTATGCATGATGCTCTCTGAAACTGTGGCCATGGTTATCTAATTGTACGATCTCTGTCTGTATTGTGGTGATGTAACTTATGTGTTATATATTTTCCTTTGGATTGGGTAGTAGATAGCTCAAGTATGTTGCTGTACCTGGTGAATTGAGTGTCAAGATAATTGGATTATTAATCTCCTGTACCACACCAAGGGCTCGTTTGCTTGACAGGATTGTGCAGGATAAATGTATAATCCAGCCTAATTAATTGTTTGGTTGTCATAATTAAAGCACCATGATGAATGAAAAACCTAGTATTTTATCCTAAAGCATTGAGATTATGCATCCCATCCTCTTGGTGTGATTAATAATCCTAAGATTAGAAACATTAAGATTAATATATCAAATGATGAAACTATCCGTGTATATAAACTAGATATAGACTTAATTAACAAATATGTATATATAATATATCACTAAGACTTGATATATATAACTGAGTTTTTAAAAAAATACTAAATTATTTTTGCAATCAAACTTATTTTTATAAAATTTTTCTATACAATATTTGTCTTAAAAATATAATTTTTATATGAAAATTATTTCTTCCATAATAATAAGATTTCATAGCTAAACTCTTTTTTTTTTTCTTGGTAAATTGAAAAATGAATAATATTTTTCAAATATAAATTTACACTTAACATGAATTTATTTTGTAAATTTACAAACTAATATCCACAAACACATCAAGTATAAAATAGTTTAATTTGCGAAATAAGTGTATGATTTTATAAAATTTGAAAGTTAATTACTTTTTCAAAAAAGAAATCAACTATTTTCTGGGTAATAATAAATTATAAACTATTTGAGAAAAAAGTTTAAAATAGAGACTTACTCACAACAACACTACATATATTTAAACCTTTTTCAATGAAGGTAATTCATTTATTAAAACAAGATTGGGGATGAAATTGATATTTCGTACTTATCATAAGTTACAATCCTAAGCATCTAAATAATTGACTATATTAAGATTAGGATATCCTATTAATAATCCAAGCAAGCAAACAACGCATTGATACATTTTCTAGATAATGAATCATACATTTATCAATCACATCCAATCCTATCATGATAAGCAAGCAAGCTCTAAAAGGATTAGACTTGATTTGAACTATTTATTTTCTTGGAATCTTATACAATATGGCCTCATTCTTCCTTTATTGCCATTTGATGTGGTAATATGTACTCTAATATACTTTCTAGAATCCAATTAGAGATTGTGGGTTTGAATTGAATTTCTTCTATCTTAATCATGCATGCTGTGCTTCCATCTATCTATAACTCTCTTAGTTTTTTTCTTTTTCTTTTTTTCTTTCTCCTTGGCTTTGGGAACTGATAAAAAAGCTAAATGGACGTGAATATTGGTTTCTAGCCTGCTAATAGTCTTTTTTATATACTTCTGAAGGAGCCTGTGTGTCATTGGAAAAGGATGTAAAAAGTTGAAAAATCTTACATTGAGTGACTGCTACTTTCTGAGTAACAAGGGTTTAGATTCAGTGGCTATTGGCTGTCCAGAGCTTTTGCATATTGAAGTAAATGGCTGCCACAATATTGGAACTGATGGATTGAAGTCTATTGGAAGATTTTGCTTGTAAGTGTTTGGCCTTCCTGCTTTTGCTTGCTTTGGCATGTTTGCAAATAAACTTCTTTTTTTACTCTATGTTTTATAGGATTTACTTTTTTTCTCCCCTTTTTACTGGTATGGGCTGAATCAATAAAAAGTAATCCTTCTTGAACCCTGGACTACTAGTTTATTACCTGCTCCAAAGACTCAAAACTTCTTGATTTGCTGTTACCATACCCTTGATTTTTTTCTGATTTTTGGTGTTGGACTGTCCCTGCAGCCGACTTTCTGAATTAGCATTGCTGTACTGTCAGAGGATAGAAAGCGATGCTCTAACTGAAATTGGTAAAGGATGCAAGTTCTTGCAAGCTCTTCACTTGGTGGATTGCTCTGGGATTGGAGATGAGTCCATATGTAGTATAGCTAGGGGGTGTAAGAACTTAAGGAAGCTCCATATTCGTCGATGCTATGAGGTCTTCCCTTTTTTCTTGCTATGCTTTTCCAGCATATGAAATTTCTGAAATTTTGCATCCATCAATGTAGTATCGCTTGAATACATCATTATTTACATTTTATGTCCCATAATATTTGGTGTTCGAATAATTTTTTTTTAATTTTTTCTGTTCTATTTAATAAATGACGCATTTTCTTTCTACTTAAAATTATCTGTCATCACTTTTTCTCAAATGATTGATTAAACACACTGGTGGATATTAATGATTGTTGCAATGATCCCTTAGATACCTCGTTGCTAAATAATTATCAGTTATATTTATAATGTAGTGACAAATTTTGTGTAGTTTGTTCTCTTTACTTTGTAAATTTGATTGTCATTACTAATTATACTTTTCATGTGCACCATTAATAGGTTGGGAATAAAGGGATAATTGCTGTTGGTCAGAACTGTAAATTTCTCAGAGACCTCAGTCTCCGATTCTGTGACAGGTTGGCGATCCCGTCTTTTTAAATCATTTATACCATATATCAACTTGTATGATGCCTAATAAATCATTTCATATAATCTGTTAGAAGTTAGTGTCTTGTCTTCTGTATAAATGTATATTGCTCCAGTTGGTTGCACTAGAAAAAAAATTGTTTGTTTAGATATCATTCCACATTTGCCTTTTACAGTGGTTTCCCTAAAACACTTGTTCATTATTGACTTTATCAAAGCTCTGACATTCCTTGTGTATGATTACCAGGATAGGAGACGAGGCCCTAATTTCAATAGGTCAAGGCTGCTCCTTACATCATTTGAATGTTAGTGGCTGCCACCAAATTACGGATGCTGGAATAATAGCTATTGCCAGAGGCTGCCCTCAACTAAGTTATCTGGATGTAAGTGTTCTCCAGGTATGCTTTTGAACTCTCTCCCATGTTTATGCATGGCTCTAATAAAGTTGTTATTGCCGTAGATGCACTCTACTCTTGACTATTAGATGATTCACATGCTAAAAAATAATACATTAATCAACAATGCTAAGCCTTTTAGATACCCAAGTGTAGCAGTAGGAAACTGAAAATGCATCTTAATTGAGAACAAGAATATCATGAATTTGTAAATCATAGAAATTCACGGGGGAGAGAAAATAGTTTTGGATTGCAAATGTGCAGTCACACTATTTATCGGAACATAATATGATTCTATTAATTGCTTGTGTGTCAATACAGCTGTGTAGGAATACACTTGCAAACATATACCAGGTAGATTAAAATAGGCATTTTCTCGGCATATGTTTGTGTGTACTATCAGACTTGTCTTGACCGCTAAATTTCATCTAGAAACATCTTTGATCGCCGCATGGGGAGCAACTTCAGTGATGTTCTGTTATGAATGTGTAAACATGCATATATCAATGCATTTGTTATTTCATATTTGCTAACTCACCCGAGTATAATTTAGTCTAGAGCTGCCAATATATTCGACATATATGTGTTAATTTTGCTCTTCAATCATGTTACTTTATATCAGATCGTTATATTTATAATTGTTTACCGTGCCACAGAACCTGGGGGACAATGCAATGATGGAGTTAGGCGAAGGTTGTCCATTACTGAAGGACATTGTAATATCACATTGTCGCCAAATAACAGACACAGGTCTCAGCTATCTTGCGAGAAACTGCACATTACTGGAAACTTGTCACATGGTTTATTGCCATGGCATTACAGAAGCTGGAGTTGCTACAATGGTTACAACTTGCACCATAATAAAGAAAGTATTAGTTGAGAAGTGGAAGGTTAGTGAGAGGACCAAAAGACGAGCTGGGTCCATTATCAACTACCTTTGTGTCGATCTTTGAATCCTTAAATTCAAGTTCAGATAGGAGAAAGGCGATTCAACCTTTGCCAGACCCGTCCCTACAGCTAATGGCAAGTCCAGAATAAAGTGTGACCTATCACTGTAATTATTGTTCTTAGTTCCTTAGACTCTCAATGGAGTGTTTTTTTATCTGTATAATATTTGCTGGGTTTTTTATAGTGCTTGTGACAAGATAGGATTGTTGATTTCTTTCTTAGTTTACAAGTGTTTGGATTTGTTTTTGAATGCTATAGAATTGGGTTCTCTTTTCAAACTAATGAATAATGGTACATGCACTATTTGGATTCTATTTGCACCTCACAAAAGTCAGATTCGAATTGGTTTGTACTGAGCAAGAAGATTGGCTTCATTTACCATTCGAAGATGGAAAGTATGTTTGGACAAGAGATTTGAAAAATAAAAATATATTTAAATTTATTTTGAGGAGATATAATCAGAATTTCAAACAAAGAACAAGGGACAAATTATAAGCTAATCACAACAAACATTGATGTCCATAAGTGGATATTTTATTATATTTTTATTTACAAATTCATTTTGAATCCTTCATTTTATTATGTTTTACATTTTCTATTTACTCTATGTATATACGCCATCTACATTTAATATTTTTTTAAAAAAATAATTGATTGCGCACCACATACACTTGATATAACATATATAAGGTTAGTGAAGCTGCAAAGAGCTTGTAGGTCCGGAACTCTGGTGGATTTGAATGTTATTGGGCTTGAGATCTGCAACCAAGAACACACGTGAACTAGCCGAGGTGCCCCCGGCTAAAGCACTCCGATGCTCAAGTTAGATTTTCGGTAGAACGGAGAGTATAGAGTAGGTATGTAGTGAATAGTGTAATTGCATTACCTTGAGCGTGGTGGTGCTTGTAAAATTTATAGTCTGATGAGGGTGTGATTTTACTCAAATACCTTTATCAGGTGTACTTGGTTTTTCCCATGACGGGGGGTTGAGAGTCATTTTCTGCCCAGATCCCGGGGTTGTGCCAAGTGGCGCAATCTTCTATTTTTCTGGATAGTCATATCAGTAGGAGCACGCTCCTACCAAAGTTGTTGGAAGCGGTTACATCCGTTGGCAGCAATCATATCAGTTGCCACACATAATCATTGCCGAGAAGTTCAACTTGTCTAACTTGCAACCGGAGGTTGATTCATGTCAACCAGACTTTGATGATAAGGCTTTGGAAGTGGCACTTAGGTCGATACGGATCAACCGCGGGGTTTATCATATGAGATCGATACAAGTCGACCAGACTGACGTGCCTCTGGGTTTCATAGGCTATCTCTCCTGAATCTGGGCCTGTTGGGCCTACTGGATTATACCGTATCAAGTTGGGCCTCGTGGGCTGTCTCATTTGAAGTTGGGCCTGCTGGGCTATCCCATATTAGTTTGAATGAATGATGAAAAATATGTTGAGAAAAAAATCCAAATTGATATAAATTGTACAAAGCCCACTATGCAGAAGAAAGAATATTAGTGGAATCATTTTTCAACTTATTTAAGTTTTCTTTTGTGTGATGGTAATAAGATAACACCTTCCAAATGGATTATCAAACAAATAACATTTAATTAGTCTTACATGTGTCATTAATTTTAATACTTACTTTGAGAAGTGAAAAAAAATAGAAATGACTCAGTATTTTATTATTTAATTAGAATATGAATCTACATCTAAAAAAAATACTGATTTAAATTTTTTTATTAAATCTAAACCTTCTGAAAAGTCCATATTTGTTCGATATGAAATTTTGTCTATTTATTTATTTTTAAATTAAACATACGAGTATACACCACTTATCTTTTAAGTCAAAACTTTGTGTTGGTAAAATTAATGTCAAATTAAACTTCTGAAAAAAAAGGCACCAAAAACACAAACTTATTATTAGAATAGAACTGAAAATGAATTATCAACAATTTAATAGGGTCAAAATATAATTACTTAAACATCAACATTACCCAGTCTCGTTTTTCTTTAAAAATGAAACGCGCTTTCAAGTAATCTTATTCATTTTTATTTATCTCTAAAGATGCCATTGAGACTGGATTCAATTCTCTCTTTCAAATCTCACTCATCGCTTGACAAACGAAGAAAAATAGAAAGTGAAAATGCCGAGTGGTTGCTACATCAGAGCACTATGGATTCTCAACAATCAAGACTTTGTTGTTTTCTCCAGGTAGTTTTTGTTTCTGTATTTGATTTTTCTTTAATTTTTTTAGTGTCGATCGATGAAGGAATGGTATTTTTTACATTTTTTTTTGATGAAAATACTAGGAAGTTTCCGGTGGTAGAGAAGCGGTGGAGCATGGCTTGTGAGAAGGATAGTGACGATAATTTTAAGTATAATTTGTTGCCTTGTGATTCGGAGCTGGCTGCTGCTTTCATTGACCGCAAAAAGAGGTTGGTTCAGAATTCTTTACCTTGGTGAAAGCTTTCTCTTTGATTTGTTTTCTAGAAATTTATGTTTGCATAATGGTTTTTTTTGGGGATAATTTGTTATTAAAATGTTTAAAACTGCAATCAATTTGCTATGATGTTTCATACTTATTACACAAATGCTTTTTAATAATTAACTAAACCATTTTGCTGCGTTCCGGAAGATTGTCAAGCTGACTACTCAACAGCAACAGTAATCTGACATTCATTTGTCGATGGAGGAGTGATCTGATATTCTCGTTCATACTTTGAAAATGCTTAAAAACCTGGTAATGTAGTTAAGATTTGGAAGTGATATCAGTTAACTGGATTGATGAAGATTTGGAAGTTTTGGAAGGCATATTTGTTCCAGTTATCATGTCTAGGGTGCTTATTCTATGCAAACTACCTTGCCAAGAGTAAAAATTATTTAGTATATGACCTGCTTTTATTTTTAAATTAGTTTTACTTTATATTTATTTACAGTGACAGTTCATAGAGCATTACTCTTAACATAAATGTACTTGACATTGTTGGTGAGGAGAAACTATGAATTACTTGTGTGTTGTCGCATATTAATTTGAGAAGAAATGAGAGTGCAACAAGAAAACACACTGTCAGCATGTGACTTTCTCTAAGATTTACATGGATTGTCTTTTTGTTCGTTTGACTAATAGATCAAGCTTCTATTTCTTAATATTATGTATTCATCTTTTCCTATATGGTAACCTGGAGCAGGACTTCAGTATGGTTTGAATCTTTCTGAGTCTATTTTTTAATTGCTTTTGAGTTTGTAGCTATGCAAGAAAATCTATTGTTTGTTGTTTGGCATGTTCAAGGGAGATTCTTTGTAGATTTTAGGTAGAATGGGGATATAATTTGCCAGTTTTACAATTTTTACTATGATAATTATATGCTAACATTTGCATATTTTTATCATTACTTCTGATGCTTGTAACTGATTGACTGAATGATGTAGGGAGGGGTCTGCTCGTGGATTCGGCCTACGTATGACCCAATCTGTTAAAGGATCAGATTCATGGGTTGATGATCCAATTACTCGGCATGTAATTAGTTTGTGTGTCAACAAAGAGGAGAAAGGGGAGAATTCTCTCTTATGGCCTCTAGTCTTGCACATAAAGGGTCCTTATTCTATCCTTGTTTTGCCTTTGGTTGAACCTCATCACTTGAAATCCTATTCAAGTATGTGCAATAGATCAGACTGTGGTAGTGCTATAGGAGCAGATGAGAATTTGTCTTCCCTCCTCCTCGATCTTCCATCCATCACAGGGTATGGTAAGTTGTAGTTTTACATTCTTACTGAAGCTTTTCTCATCCCTCCTGCTATGCATTTCATATCAGGGGATATCATAGCTCTGTCTTGAATTATTATGCATGAATGTAGATCTTTGTTTGTCTGACTTTGTCTTTCACCATAAATTAGAGCCTTTACATATAGTATCTGGCTAGTTATTCAGTTTGAGATTTTATAAATACAGTATTTTATGATACGAGTATCTCCTAGCACTTTCTCTGATGAGGCCCAACTGATGAGGCATAGTTGGGCATCAATATTTGGATTATGAATTTTTAGTCTTCAAGCAGTTGAATAAACCTACACTATTGGGAGAATGTGGCACTGAGGGTTCATTGATAGGCATTCTTTGAAAGATTTCTCCAAACGAATCCACTCCCACCAACCCTCTTCTCCTCGGGTACATTTTTCCATAAACATGTTTGTTTTTTTTCTTATTAGCTTCTTCTGGGTCATGTATTCATTTGTGTGTCTGAATTATCTTCCATGTAAGACTTATGATGTTTTCTGGTGTCATCTATCGCGACTTATCCCAAAATGTTCTTCAGTGATGACTGATGAGTGAGCTTGTTGCTCATTGAAGCCTGTTACTTGCTACAATTCAAATGCTGACCAACTCTTATGAACTTGCCGAATTTTAGGGCGTTTATCGTGGCACATACAATTGGAGAGATAATACTTGGAGAAGTGGTGGAGCCTGAAGTAGTTGTTGCTGCATCTCCAACAGTGGGAGGGTTGCTGGATTCCCTTACAGGCAGTATAGGAATTTCAGGTATCTCAGCAAGAGCAAAACCAGTGGCTGCACCTGTTGCAGCATCCACTGTATCTGGGACTGCTTTGAGTGGAGCCATAATGTCTGATGCTCCAAAGATGGGTTCCAGGCCCTTGGACAAGGATGTACTTCGGTCTTTCATCAGCAGTGCAATGCCCTTTGGTTGGTAATCTTTATTCTGGTATTTCTCATCTCAAATTGTTACTGCAGTCTTTTGGTTTGAATGCTCTGTGATGTCGTCTATCATTCCTTTTTACTCCTTTCTTTGGTGTAGGTACTCCACTGGATCTCAGCTATTCAAATTTTTCTGCCATCAGGACTACTGGATTTTCTTCAGCAGATATGCCTCCTGCAGAGCGCAAGCAACCAGCTTGGAAGCCTTATCTTTACAGGGGGAAGCAACGGATTCTGTTCACAATTCATGACACAGTTCATGCTGCAATGTATGACCGCGATGAGATCCCTGACAGCATAACAATTTCTGGTCAGGTGAACTGTAGAGCAGAGCTAGAAGGATTGCCTGATGTTTCATTCCCATTGACTGGGTTGGACTCTGCCTGCATTGAGTCATTATCCTTCCACCCTTGTGCTCAAGTTCCAGAGCATAGTGGTGATAAACAGGCTATTTCCTTTTCACCACCATTAGGGAATTTTGTGCTAATGCATTATCAGGCACTTTGCTCTGTTGTACCTCCAATAAAGGGATTTTACCAGCTTTCAATGGTCTCAGAAAACGAAGGTGCATTTTTGTTCAAGTTGAGCCTTATGGAAGGTTATAAAACTCCTCTAACAATAGAGTTTTGTACGGTGACGATGCCATTTCCAAGGAGGAGAGTGGTTTCTTTTGATGGGACACCTTCCATTGGAACAGTTTCAAATACTGACCACTCAGTTGAATGGAAGATCATAGCAAACACTCGAAGTGTTTCAGGGAAGAGCATTGAGGCAACTTTTCCTGGGACAGTTAGATTTGCTCCATGGCAAGCTCAAAGACTGTCTTCATCTGGATCAGCACTTGAAAGTATGAATGAAGAAGACAGTGATCATGAAACAGAGTCTAGTGGAAGCATGGTTAATGTTGAGGATTACATAATGGAGAAAATGAATAAGGATCTCCAAGCAGTTGATCTAGAGGAGCCTTTTAGCTGGCAGGCATACAATTATGCGAAAGTATGTGCTTTCCTTATTGATTTTACTTGCATATATATTTTTTCACTGCCATCCATGAGAAATCAGAAAAAGAACGGAAAAACTTCTAGGCATGTCACATTTTTTTGTTTTATGTTCCTAAAAGAGTGCTACTTAGTTTCCATTGTTCAAATTTGTGAGGTGAAAGTAACTGTAAAGTATCAACATTTTCTGAAACCTTGAATTTGTGATGTGAAATTAGCTGCAAAACCATTGGTTCTTCTGAAACTGTGGATATTAGAACAATTTACTCATTTGCTACGCATGATTGAACCCTAAGCCCCTCCAAATTCGTGAAACTTTGTTGTTGCTTTTCTGAGTTTTGCTCATCTCCTCCCAGAAAGAATCAGCTCAACCTGGAGAAAAGTTCTTAATCTATGCTTGACAAGCAATTCCAGCAAAATTTTCTTTCAGGCATTATTTGGTTTTCTTTAGTGAAGACATATGCCACAAAGATGCAAAATATTCACTAATCAGCTTGAATATAGTGTTTGCAGTCTCTTTTTTTAGCTTACGGAAATCATTACCATACACTATCACGTTTTAGCTCATACAAATCCTTATTTTTCTTATATTAGTATTAATTCCTCGATTCCTATGACTGCAGGTTTCTTTCAAGATGATGGGACCTTCTTTGTCAGGAATGTCAATTGATCCTAAATCTGTAAGTCCTTTCAGTCACAGTTACCCTTCAAAAGTAATACTATAACAATAATTTATCCTCAAACAGGCATGCTGTGTCCCTATTTTAGCTTTAAAATGCTCTGGAAAACATGGGGCTTGTTTGTTTAGGTTTTGGGGTGAATTGTGGAAAATGTTTTGGCAGAATGGTTTTTGGCAACTGGAGTAGGAGAATGTGATGGTTGTTTGCTTGTATTTTAGATGTTAGGTGGAGAATGCTTTGAGAGAAAATTATTTGTTTGGTAGTGTTTTGGGTAGAGACAAATTTTTTTTGTAGATGTCACATCAATCACTTTTCTATTAGGTTGTTGGGACTTGGGGTGAAAAGAATATTTTGATATTACTTATAAATATGTATATATAGATTGTATGATTGGTGTATTTATACATACTTGTAATGATGAATTTAGAGTAGGGCATTGGAGAATGGATTTAAGAGTGAATTTTTAATTTTAGGGATTATTTTGTGTGTTTTGGGGAGTGGAATTGGAAAATGTGATGATTTGTTTGTTTAAGTGTTGAGAGTTGGATAACATTGTGAGGGTTTGGCACCAAACAAGGCCATGGATTCTTGTTTTAGAGTACAGTGAGTTTTGAAGTCTTTTGCACCATTGTTTTCAATGATCATCATGTGTTCTGTCAGCTCTTATCAGTTTCTTTAACCAAAGTACTATTATTTTCTGCTTTTCTAGATGCATCCTTGCCAGTTACAATATTTACTTATAGAAATAATGGTCAGAAACTAAATAATCAATACTTATTCCATGTCCAAATGAATTCCACCCCACCAAAAGGTGATGCAAAATGGAATAGGGGGAGTATGTTCGATATGATGTTTTTTCTTTCTTTCATTTAATCAAACGGAGGTTTCCATGTCAAGCAGTTTATTGAGCACATAAATTCTTTTTGTTGCTTTCCTTTCATTTCAAGTTTGGATAATTACACTTAAAGTCCTTAATGCAGGTAAGCATATTTCCTGCAGTCAAGGCACCTGTGGAAGTTTCAACTCAGGTATACTTATCTTTAAATATTATAATTGGGCATTTCAGGAAAACTTAATGGCAACATAGTTATGCAAATTTAATTATCTATATCGTCATTGTTTGGTGCTAAACTCAGTTTTGCCAAACATTAGATGCATATTTGTCGACCTTTTAATATCTTCCTATCCATGCATCAATGCAATAGGTTACTGCTGGGGATTATATTTTGTGGAATACATTGGGAAAATGTCCTGTTGCTGCCACACCAAAAGTGTAGAAGATTAATCCACAAATTCTCAAAACACAATGTAATTCGATGTGCAAAAAAGATGCTTTCTTTTGCTTGATTTGCTCGTCTGTGTTCTCTGTGAAGTTTTGTGGCAACCTAATGTTCTTCCAGTGCAAATGCTGATCCAGTAATCTGTTAAACTGAATTAGTTTGAGAAGAGCTGTCGTCGACTAGTTGATTCATTTATAGTCTCTCCTATTTTTCCTACCACATTGCTCCAAGACATTTAAATTAAGGCCTTGAAACTGTCGGGATGGAAGTTGATGAGCTAGATAGAACCCGATGGTTCCCTCTGTGAATTGCTTCAATGAGCAGCATGGTGTGCTTAAATCAAGAGTTACTGTGCCTTATTTTGGATCCTCTATTTCACTTTATATTTATCAGGTAAGTGATTTTTTAGGAAAATATTTAATATACTGTTTATTTATGATGTGGAATAAATGGTAAAAATTTAGTTGTGCGAACAAGTCGACTCAACTTGCGAGCCTCACGAGTTAAATTCGAGTTATCATTTGTCGAGTTTGAGTTGTTTTGAACTCAAGTATTATTTCGAGCCAATCTAGAGCCGCTTATATCTAGTGGGGGAGCTGGGGCGGGCTTGTGGTATGTATGTAATTAGATATTATTTTTTATTTCATCTATAAATATAAATTATATTATTATTATTTTATTTTGAGTCGAGTTCAAATTCAAACTCGAACTCAAGTTTGTAGTTGTTTACAGCTTGATTTTAATCCAGCTAAATTGAGTCTAGTTCGAATTTTCATCTAATAGAGTTTAAGTTCAAAATATTAGGTTTGGTGAATTCAAATTCAAAAAAATTTCTCAATTTTAACTCAACTTAATTTGACTTAATTGCATTCTTAGGTAAACATCAGAGTATGTGAGCTGGTGTATTTTTGGTCAAAAATGGGAATGAGATGAAGTGTGAAGTGCATAGATTTAGGCTAAACATTATAGATTAGAATGAAATAACTGAGTGCAAACTGAATTAATCAATAAATGACATGTAATTAACCGCTCTAACCATTTTGGAAAGATGATTCTTAGGTGGATAGAATTACAAGAGAGATGGCTCAGAAGTTGTCAAGGATTATATATACACTTTCAATTTTCAGACAACTTCCAGTTAGTATCCTAACAGGAGAGAGCAGAAGAAATTAAAAGCTATGCTATATGGTGTCTGCCTATCCAGCCCCTGCATTCAATTCCCCCTGCTGGCTAAGATTGTGAGATGGCCAAACCCCTTCTTCCTTTACATTCCAATTGCATGGACCAGTTAGATAAATTTCATCTCAATTGCATGAACCCTTTAAACATTGCAATTGGGTAACCCTAAAAATTTGCTATCACCAAATCCATCCATACCAGGGCAGGAGGGAACTCGAGAAACTCCTAGGTATCTAAACATTTACTCGAATATGTGGGTTAGGTTACAAACGTGGCAGCCATCATCATCGTATATCTAATTATATATTAACTGTTGGTGCAGATAGCGCGACCTTGAAATATGTACGATTAACCTTAGCCATCGCGTGGAGCTTCCTTAAATCATTCCTCTAATGTAATAAATTTGAAACAAGCTGTACAGATCTTCGTATTGAGTCCACAATTAGTCGAATTATGTATAGCTCTTTTTTAATCATTCTTTCAATGCATCGTCGTGTTGAGCCCACAGTCAGTCGAAATATGTATGGTCCTTTTTTAATCATTCTTCCAATGCAACTCGAGAGGAGCGGTACAGATCGTACGGGGCCCACAGATAGTCAACGGTGCATGGCCTCCTCGAGTCCAATCTCAACCATGGCTTACCCTTTCCACTCCAATGTAAGAGGCTGATTGGACCAGGGTGGAGCCCTCTACATCTGCCTTCCAAGTTGTCACCCCCTAATCCATGCTGGTTCCACCTATGATCAACCGCCTTTATATTTCCTGCAAAAACAAGCAACACTGGGGGCAATGACCCCAGCTGGTAGATCCTCTTCTGCTTTTGAACCGCCATCCATTCCTCCACCTTCTGCGTGTACCCTCCTCTTCTCCATTGGTCTATATCCACCACCATCACGCCGGTGTTGAAATAGCAGGGCCGCCGCCCCTCGAACGTCCTCGCCAGATTCACGTCCGACCAGAACGTCTCCGTGAAATAGTTCGTGAAATTCGCGTGGCAATACTCCGGCGCGGCGAGGACCTTATCGCCCAAATCCACCTCCCAGAGCTTCACGATGTCGTCGACGACGATGATGTCCGAATCCAAATAGATCACGCGGCTGACGTCCTGCGGGAGAATATCGGACATGTAGATCCGCGCGTAGTTGAGCGGCTGATCCAACGCCTGCCTGATGGATTTGGATATTTTGCCGCGAACCCTATTCGGGTCGAATTGGTACATTTTGAATGTCAGGTAAGGGAATGTTGATTTGATCAAGGAATCAATCTCCGGCTCGAGATGGACGGTGAGGAAGTGGAAGGAAACATTCTCCGGGCACGTCGAGTGTTGCAATATCGACAAAACGGCGGCCATTGTTCCCCTAATGTAGTTATTATCTAGGGGCATTACTATGTGGATATTGGAGCTGTCCGAGGTACTGCACGTGTCGCCGTTCCGGAATGCGGGGGCCTCCCGGAAAGAAGGGATGCTAGCTGTCGGCTTTTGGATGATGTGGAGGCGGATGGCGGAGGTGGTGGCGGTGGGATGGAGGAGGACGAGAGACAGGAGGCCTAGGAGGGGAAGAAGAGAGGAGAAGGCGGCCATCCTGTCCA
Organism: Jacaranda copaia; assembly: GCA_014898725.1. Classification (NCBI taxonomy): domain Eukaryota; kingdom Viridiplantae; phylum Streptophyta; class Magnoliopsida; order Lamiales; family Bignoniaceae; genus Jacaranda; species Jacaranda copaia. Next base: position 454,371 of record JACGDI010005705.1, read on the forward strand.
GGTAGAAATCTACAACTTGTTTTTTTACCTTTTTTTTTTTGGTTTATTTTTGGGAGGCTTTTATTTGGAAGGAAAATGGAATTATGTAACCATTAGAGGCTGGAAAAAATGGAGTCTTAGGAGAGGAGTTGGATAGTATTAAGAGAGGGAAGAGTTGCAAAGATTTTGGAGGCAAAGAAGAAAATTCGGACATTTGGTTTGACTGAATAAGACTGGTTTAGATTTTATTGTTTTATTGTGATAATGCAATGACAGTTGAAGGGATTGGATTTCTCTTTCTTTTTCACCATCCATTCCATGGGCAAGTGCTCCATGTCAGCCCCAAGTTTTGTGTAAGGGGTTAGTTTTAGGGTATGGGATTGATAAGTTATGTACGAAGCTATCAGTATTTTGTTTTATAATATTATATTTTTAATTTTCTTTTAATGTTTGGAATATATTATTATTTTTAGAAACACACAAAGTTGTGTTGAGAATTTTAAGTTTTAACCTCTTTTTAAAGGTGAATCTTTATGATGGTTGATTGGCACTTGGATAGTTTTTGATTGAATTTCAAATTTCTAGTTTGATTTTTGAATTATTTTATCTTGCATCTTTGGACTATTTATAGTCGGAAGACTATTATTTACTCTAGTTTTCTATTGTATTATAGTATTATGCTGTTCAAAATTTGACAAACTCTTAATATATATATATATGTGTGTGTGTGTGTATATATGTGTGTGCTTCAATATTTAGGACTGTTAAGGAGTAGATTTTAATTCGAATTCAATTCGATTATTTAGAATCTTTAACTGATAAAAGATTTTATAGATATAATCTGATTAGAAAAGTTCATAATCCGAAATAAATGGAACGAATATGGATATGGCTCGATCTGATCTCTTAATAATCTGAATTTGAAAATATTTAGTATTATACATGTATAGTATTATGCATATGTATACACATGCAAACATGGCAATTGGGCATCCACGGATAACCCAATAACGGGTACTGACGGGTTGGATAAATTTTATTCACAAGTAAATTTATCCATTTCTTATCGGATACAAGATAGTAAACCCATTATCCATGAGGATGGGTAATGGATAACCCACGTGTATCCATAATAATTTTTTATTTTTTTAATATTTAAAAAGTGAATTAATATCCACCTTACAACTTACATGATGATATTAAAATATTAATCAAATAAAATTAAAAAAACAAAAAATTTATTAAATTGAATAAGTATTAAAGCATATTAATAACGTTGTAGTTTAATACTTACAACTTAAGTATTTAAAATCTATCAAATTTAAAGTACGTTACATTCAAAAGTTCAAATTTAAATTTTATTACATGCCAAAAGTTTTTTAAATTAAAAGTTTAAATATCACTCAAATATTTTTATTTTTTTTGTAGAAGATGTTACATCATGAAAATATTCACAACAAATTATTTATCACTTGACCACATAGGTGGTCACTATTTGAGAAGGGTTTTTTTGTTATACACTATTTTGTATTTAGGGTATTACTCTAGTGTATTAGTTTGTTGTAATTTTTTTATTTGCAAAATTCAAAAATTAAAAGTTAGATTAAAAATTTCAAAAACATAAATATATATACGAGTAACCCGTGGGTACCCACGGGTTGGGCTCAAAAACAGTGGGTAATTTGGGTATAGGTAAAATTACCCACATTTTATTGGATTAGAAATATAAGGCCCATTACTTGAAAATTTTTGGGTCCCCGTAGGTATGGGTACTATTTTGCCAGGTCTACATGATCCTATAACAATGCAAAAGTGGATATTTAGATGAAGAGAGTAATAAATTCCTATGCAATATGTCAAATTAGATGCTTTTCATATAAATTTTTAGATTTTGAGTTTATTTACATTATAATCATATCACTTGTTTCTCTATTTTTATAACAAAAAATTATGCGAAAAGAATAATGTGTAGGGGCCTAATGTCATATATAGCGAGAATGCAATGCAAATTCCAATTTGATCAAAAATAGTTTCTTTTTTATAAAACTTAGAGTATATAATTAGTTGATTAAAAAATTAATTACAACTATGCATTTATAATGCCAAATAAGTACTATTATCAACAATATGACCTAAGATGCCATGATTTGGTGAATGAACATAATTAAGTTAGATTCTATTATTGATTTTAAATGATCAATAGATTCAAAAATTTATTTATTAATTTGTTGTAAATTTTTTAAGAATAACTATATTGAATTTGGATTCTACTAAATTTTTAGAAAAAATAACAAATATATGATGAATTTTGAATTTGGATTTGGATCTTTTTGGATGTTTGACTTTTATTTGAATTTGAATATAGTTATATTGACTACAAATTCGATAGAATCTTAGATTGAATTTGGATATATTATATTACTTTCGAATTTGAATTTGGATAAAGTATGATCCGATTCGAATTTGACTTATTAACAGTCCTACTAATATTGATGCCCCTCCAATATGCAAAATCTTCTCCCACTTGACCCAGTGAAAAGATTACACGCATGATCCGCCTTGAGCCCAACATGGAACTTTACTCTAATTGGGCTTTAGATGGCCAATTAAACGATAAAGAAAATGAGTCAATGGGCCAGGCCCAAAAGTGTATTTTTTTTATTTTTGAAAAGAAATTATTATTTTTTAATTAATCACTTTCTATAATAGCTTTACAACATCGATTAAGATTCATACTTTTAAAAACTACGTATAATATGATATTTTGTACGCTACTAAGTATAATGTGCATCATCCAACTTATAATTGAAAGTATATTAAACCGAATTAAAATAATAAGCATGAAATGATTTCTCCCATTTGTAATTCATGCATACAAAACTTTGAGAATGTTCTAAGCCTAAAGACCTTAATCATATCATTTTGTTACATAGATTATTTATTTATTAAATCTTAATCTAGTTGTGTAAGATTTTAGCTAGTGTCATAAAAGGTGAGGGTGGGTTTTATAATTTTAAAGAATTCATGGGCATTATTGTAAATCACTTCTAGACTGAACAACATGCGCAAATTAGTCATGACTATTAAGTTGGCCCCACTAGACTTTGAAAATTCTAATATGGCCCCTCTTAAGGTTTTTAATTAGAATTGTAGTAAGACACTGTAGATTGACAAAAAAGCCCAACTAAAATTTGGATGAATCATATTAAATAATAGCAAAGATTAAGAGGATTGTCTCTATTTAGGAGTAAATGCACTCCTCTATAATAGACTACAAGGGATCCATCTATTAAAAGTTTTGGCTTATAACTATAGTTGAGAGATGCAGCTCTTCTCCTAATGCCAAATATATATAATACATATATATATATATATATATTTCTTTTTATAATTTAGCTATTCAAGATAATCAAATTCGTTATTAAATATGGAAGTTCAATTATGTTGAACTATTGTGTTGCTAACACGCGTTAACGGAAGATTTTATGTTAGAAAGACACATCGAATGTGAGAGAGCGAAAATAAATAACTTATAAACTATTTTTAAATCCTCAATTTCGATGTGAAATAAAACTAGATTTTACCATAGCTATTTGATCGAGAAATTGAAAAGATGTACATATCAAAGACGATAAATTTAAGTATTATTAAGTTTACAATATTATATATATATATATATATATATATATGTATTCATGAAATAAATGTTGATGGCTAGGGAGAATGGATTTTGAATGAGGGCTATAAAAGTTGGCCAATAGCTTAAGGTAACTTTCAAAACAGAGAAGAGGGTTTGGAGTAGAGGGAACATGATGGTCTCCATGCTTACATATCCATGCCAGCTTTTGCTCTACACAATTATCAAACCCCTCCCTAAAGGAACTCAGATGCTCTTTCTTTAACCTAATGCCATGAAATCTCTTGGAAATTGCAACTCTCCCTACTGCAAATCATTCACAAATAAATATATACATATATATATATGTATATGTTTGATGATATTGAATCTTATTCTACGTTAAAATATATACTAAATGTATCGTGGCAACTTATAAGTTGTTCCTCTCCTCATTGTTCGAGACACCTTTTTATTGCAAAATTTCTCATCAAATTATTATCGACAGCCAACAGAATAGTATTTTATTGATATATATAATGTATTTGTATGTGTATATATATAAATACATTCCTATTCTCTCTATAAATGTTAATTTATAGAAGTGTTTGAATTTCTTGATCAGGTCAATGTAACTTAATTATTTGTTCATGTAGCACTCAAATATTACCAGGAAATGACAGCATATTTTTGTCAGCACAATGTATGTATTAAAGGTTTGAGATGTTAGGTGGGATAAATATGACTTTAAAGGAAACCAAAAGGGAAAAAGGTTTCTTTTCCAAATTTGTTTACATTAATAATTAGGTTTTATGGTTATTTTAATACATATTGTAAATGAGAAATTATAGATTTCAAATATCAGTACTTGTTAAGGGCTATATAATTATGTTATGCCCACAACATTTTATTTCTATTTCCCATTAGTTTGTCTCAATTTGGGGTGGGGGCATCTGGACAAAAAAAGAAAAGAAAAGAAAAGAAAAATCACAAAGTACTAATTTTCATTTTAGTTCCCATTTCCAACATTAAAAAAAAAATCTTTTATATTATAATAAGCCATAATCAACAAGATTCAATATATTACCTTATTGTGAATTTTGAATAAAATTGACTTATTAATATAACTAACTTCATTATCCATCGAGCATCATGTTAATTATTTTTTAAAATAAAAAAAATAATGCAACTTACATCGAATTATTTCTTTTATTATATTATGTTCAATTATATATTCTTCTTGACCATTAATGTATAATCGAACTTCAAAATTTTATATAATTTTATATAAGCGCAAGATTTATGATTTTATTTTTGTGTCACATCATAAAATACTTATTGTATGATACTTGGAATGAAAAAAATACAAATAGAATAATTTAACAATAAATTGTATGAATTAAGTATAAGATATACAATTATTGAGGTTATATAATGAACCCACTTGATATCACAAGAAATGACAATCAGTATTTTTGTCGATGGCCGAAAGGTCAACCAAAAATGAGAGCTCTGGCGTGCATTTTCTGGATTAGAAGATCGAGCTAGGTTCGAGTTTATAAGTCATTAGATAAGAAGTTTTAGTATGTAGATGGGTGTTTGATCTTATTAATTGATCCCCATAGTAATAAATGAGGAGGTATTTATTTGGAGGGTTCCGTTGGCTTAATTCTATAGAGTTCATGTGTCCAACTATTCGAGCATACAGATGGCCACCTTGGAAGGCTAAGATCTTCCGGGCATATAGGTTGGGATCGGGTGATCAGGTTGACCCATATAAAAAAATGCAGACCCTAAAATTATTTTGGGATTTTGGTTAATAATGTGGATATTTTGATCTTTTAATAATTCTTCTACATCACCACTACTTATGTATATTGAGCCAGACTTGACTATAGAAAGAAAAAGAGAGAGACAGAAGAAAAATCACAAAATACTAATTTTCATTTTAGTATTTTTCCCATTTTCAACATTAAAAAAAAGTCCTCTGTATTATAATAAGCCATAATCAACTAGATTCAATTTATTATCTTATTGTGAATTTTCAATAAAAATTGATTTATTAATATAACTAACTTCATCGTCCACGAGCATCATGTTAATTATTTTTTAAAATAAAAAAATATTAATGCAACTTACATTGCATTATTTCTTTTATTATATTATGTTCAATTATATATTCTTCTTGATCATTAATGTCTAATCAAACTTCAAAATTTTATATAAATGCGAGATTTATGATTTTATTTTGTGTCATATCATAAAATACTTATTGTATGATACGTGGAATGAAAAAAATACAAATAGATAGAATAATTTAACAATAAATTATATAAATTAAGTATAAGATATACAATTATCGAGGTTATATAATAAACCCAATACTTATATATATTGGGCCAAACTTAACTAAAAATAATGTTGACATCCAATTAACAAGTAAAGAACAATGGATTTAAGGGACATAGATGAAAGAAAATGATGTTTTTGCGTGGAGCAATCAACATAGATTCTTGCTAAAAAACACATTAAATTAAAAAATTAAAATAATATATATATATATATATATATATATTTAAAAAAAAAAGGGCACAAGAGAATGATGTAGCGTGTAAGGTTTTCATCAACTTCAAGAGATTTGCTTGGACAGGGCTCGAGGAACAGTGATGAGTAGTGGCAATTTATACATTCATACACATATATAAAACACAAACACACACACATGTGTGTGTGCTTGTCTGTGGGGGCAATGCATACATACATATATGGAAAACACACACTCATGTGTATGTGTGTGTTTGTGTTTGCCTGTGGGGGCAATCTACACACACACACACACACATATATGTATATATATATATATGCATAGAACACACACACATGTGGGTGTGGGTGTTTTTGTGTGTGGGGGCAATTGGGCACATTGGGTAAGGGGAGTGAAAAGGAAAAAAGTGTGCAAGATTATAAGCACTTGAAAGTCTCCTAACATGTCTTGTTTGGGTTCAAAATCTTTTTGGATGGATGGAATTAGTAGGTTTGCAACTATGAGCAATGATTAGCAAATGGGGTCTCTCTCTCTCTGTCCATAATCTATAAGATTGGCTTCCCTTTCTAGTGCACCAATTAGTGTGTGGAATAGAAATTGGTGATAAGGATTATTAGAAATTGACTGCTGCCTAAGAGATGAGAAACCCTATGTGCCTATTAGCTTATTATGGTGTCAAAGCTTTAGGTAATCTTCTCCTTTTACTTTTTAGAGAACAATTCTCTATTTTTTTTTTCCAATTGAATTTGTATTTTTATGTTCTATTTTACATTATAAATAAATATTAATGTGTTGAACTCAGGTGGGTTTTATTTAGTATGCAAATATTTCAAAAAGATTGAACTAAGATTAAGAGGGTGTTTGAGTGAGCTTATAAGCTCCTCAAAATATCTTATA
>JACGDI010005705.1:470572-485928 GCA_014898725.1 Jacaranda copaia
CCCCCCCCTTTTTGGCCCTTTTTACCTTTTTGGATTATTAAACAATTGTTGATAATTTGATGTTATAAAAACAATTCAATATTCTTGAACTAGTATATAAATTCCTTTTTTTTAATTTCCTGAACATCTGCCCAATTTTTAAATGATTAAATGAATATCATGCTCTTTAGTTAAAAGAGGTCAAATATTGAAAATATATATACATACAATACTATCCTTCTATCCTTCAGTTTATTTTCCAAATTTACTCAAGATTATTTTTATTTTCCTATTTTACTCACAATTATGTAACTATGAACCCAACTATTGAATTATCCCAAAAAAATAACAAGAAAAACTCAACTAGTAGTTGAATTAGATATTTGTTGGGCCATAAATCAGAAGATGCTGATATTGGGCCTAATTGTTGGCCAATCCACAAAGGTGGACAAATGAAGAAGCCCAAGCCCAATGAATTCTTAAAAGCCTTTTCCCCTTTGACTAATTAAATGAGGGGAATTGGAACATAATAAACCTTTTTGGGATAGATGTTCCACAAGTTTGGGATATAATAAACTTGGAACCTAGATTTATAGTGGAGCAACAATTGATTAGGAATGGCAATGAAACGAGTTTGGACAGATTGGATAGGATCCAAAATTCATATAGTTTGGGAAATAATAACCTTGGAACCTAGATTTATAATTGAGCAACAATTGATTAGGAATAACAATGAAATGAGTTTGGACAGATTTGGTAGAATCCAAAATTCATATCACCTACTTTTATTTGGATTCAGAATTCACTCTTCATCCACAATTCCACCTTACCCTACTTTAGACTCTTAAACAGGTGAGTCCAACCAGTCACACTCGTTTGCTTTTCTTTTTTTCTTTTTTAATTAAAATATATAAATTTTGCAACTCATACATTCTCAAAATTGATTAAGAAGTGGAATTCAATGTACAATTTTTTTAATTTAAAATAAAATATCTACCTTAATTGACTTTAATGTATTCTCCATCATTTTCTATGGTAATTGAGTGAATGCAAGAGTGTCATTTTTGTTGAAATGTACGTATGCTATTATATACCATAATTTTTTAATATTTTATGTATATATCATATGTAATATGTGTTATGTATATTTATTACATGGAGTAGATTTGCTTAAATTCTTATCTTGTCCTCAACTCAATCGGATCCATAAAATTAGAATCATTATCCGCACCCAAAACTCGATTGTTTGACTCCTTATTTTATCATTTGAGTTGGATCCAAGCCAACCAAGCGGAGATCTAATTTACCCAAACATATTTCCATGCTTATGATTGACAAAGTTAGTATAAATTTTAAGAACTTGTCACATTTAATTAATTGAGTGACATAATTTTCACACCCCTATACATGAAATTCAGGGTTCAACATGTATAACCCTCAATATAAATGCGTATGTGACTAAAAAAAGAAAAAAAACTTTGATTAATGACAATCTTATTAACATTTTGATTTCGTGTGTGGACTAACTAAAGTCTTTTTATAAAACATACTTTTAAATGCAACATTAGTTTATATGCATGATATTATTGAAATATACTTTTATTAAAAATATTAAGTTTCTTTTTATAAAATATACTTGAGAATTGAATTCTATGCTTTTCATTTCTCTACTTTAGGGTACGACTTTCAAATGCAACACTAGTTTATATGGACGAGATTATTGATAAAATTTGAAAATTATCACCAATCTTGAAAATTGTCAATAACAATTAATTGATGGTTAGAAAAATTCCATGAAAAACACAATGTTTGAAGGAAATATACAACTTGGATGAGGTTCTTGTAACAAGATTCTCATGCTAAGCAAACTTGTGTCTCACAACAAGACAACACAAAACCATGGGAAAACATGCGTAACACAACACGACAACCTAAGTCAAAACATGGATGCTTTTAGAGACATCAAGATGAGAAGTTTTGACACTTCAACTATAAATGTTATGCTTCCATTATTTGATGGAAATTGAACCAATGGGAACATACATAGCATCAATTGGTCAAGATTTCTTGGTTTGGATCCACATCCATCACAACTTTGAGTTTCTTTAAACTAATTTTCTTTATAATTCCACAAGTTTATGATTGCACTTCTTTAAAAAATTCCAAAGTCATCCACTTCTTTAGAGAAGTTTAATGTTATATACTTTAATTTTATGAAAACTAATGCAAATTTAGATATTATATGATAGATTAATTTTGATGATAGATCAAATCAGATCAGATATCGAAAATTTATAAAATTTCTTGTGTAATCAAATCATTATCGCTTTCGTGTTTGATTTTGATTAAAAGGGAATTTCATCCACAAAATAAAATGGTGAAAAAAACAAATAAATTTTGATTATAATTCTTGTCTTATTTTTCTTGTCTCTCTCACCAAAATTGAATGTTCCCAATAAAGTTGAAAACTCAAAGGGCTTTGCAGAGAGCTATGCACATACTACAAAACACATGAAACCAAAACCTACTAAATACTCAACATCTTAAAATTTCAACCTCTCCTTTTCTTTTTTATCCCATAATTATTTTCTTTTGAAAAATATGAAAAAAAAGAAGAAAAACTCTCTTTTTTTTTTTCTTTTTTCAAAATTAAAATTCTTCATATAATAGTTTTTTCTATGGCGTATAATGCTTTCTGCCAGTGACCTTGATTTCTTCTGGCAAAAAACGTACATGTTTTTTCTTCTGTGGGACCCACAAGCCCAACCCCACCTCCTCCTCTTTCCATGCCAATTTGACAAAAAGCCATTTCTAATGTGTTGATCAAAACCAAGAAAGTTCTGCCTTTTTGCTTGTAATTAGGGTTGATTTTAGGGTCTTTTGCTTGTTCTTAGGGTTGATTTTGGGGACTTTCTATCTGTGATCATTTCTTGTTGATTGGGCTTTTTCATTCTTAATTGCAATTTCCTTCTTGAGAAAGAAATTAGGAGAAAAGAAACAAGAAGCCCTTTTTTCATTTGTTTAGGAATATAGAGCCTTATCATTTGATAATTAGTAATCAATTCCAAGAAACCGACTTTGGGGTTTTCTTTTCTTATTTTTATATGGGAAAACCCATTTGATTTTTTCATCAAAACTCGACAATGTTGGAATTAGAGAAGCCCTTTTGGCCATTTTCTGGCAAGAATCGCATTGCTCCGTGGGTTTAGTTGTTTTTCGCATGCCTAAGTTTCTTTCAGGACTTTTCGCAAGCAATTGGTGTGCAAGTTGGAAGGTTTTCCCTAAGTTCTTGAAATTCCAGCGGAAAATGGGCTGTATTCAGGGAAAGTGTTGCAGAAGATATCCACCATCTTCAGATGGAAATAACAATGAAGAATTGGGTGTATATCCCGGTCAGAATACTCATATTGTTGCAACTACGTCTGTGGATGTTGTTGATGTTCCTTCTCACAATTTCAGGTTGTGTTATTCTATTCTTACCCAGCGCGGCTATTACCCTGAAACCCCCGATAAGGAAAATCAAGATAGTTACTGCATCAGAACAAACATTCAAGGTAACCAAAATGTGCATTTCTTTGGTGTGTTTGACGGGCACGGTCTGTGTGGCGCGCAATGCTCGGCTTTTGTTAAAGATAAGCTCGTTGAGAAGTTGTCCAATGATGCTGAATTGTTGAATGATCCTGTTAAGGCTTATAGTGCTGCATTTTTGGCTACAAATGATGAACTCCATCATAGTGATATAGATGATTCCATGAGTGGTACTACAGCTATTACGGCTCTTGTCATTGGGGATAAGCTTTATGTGGCAAATGTTGGGGATTCAAGAGCTGTTTTAGCTGTTAAGGAAGGTAATAGAGTTCTTGCTCGAGACTTGTCTTATGACCAAACTCCATTCAGAAAAGATGAATGTGAAAGAGTGAAACTTTGTGGCGCTAGAGTTTTGAGTGTTGATCAAGTTGAAGGGCTTAAGGATCCTAGAATTCAATCTTGGGGGGATGAGGAGACTGAGGGTGGTGATCCACCGAGGTTGTGGGTTCAAAATGGGATGTATCCTGGTACTGCATTTACACGAAGTGTTGGTGATAGCACGGCAGAGAAGATAGGTGTGGTTGCTGATCCAGAGGTGTCCACGGTGCAGCTTACATCTAACCACCCTTTCTTTGTTGTTGCCAGTGATGGGGTTTTTGAGTTTCTGTCCAGCCAAACTGTTGTGGACATGGTATGTTATGTGTGCTACTGCTGAAATTATATGCTTTTGTCGCCCTTCTTATTTTAGACTGCATTGCTGCTAATGGTTGGTATTTGGCTATTTATCAAAAACCACTGATCCAGAAAACAATCAAACTTGGTTATATATATCCATACACACGCTTACACACACACAAGCCTGTCCGTAAAATTCTTTAGTCTGGAATTTTGTAAGTAATGGACTGCTCTTCCTTTGTCTCTGTGCTTAGAAAACGTCATTCAAAATAAATTATGCATTGCTTCATATCTAGGTGAAAGTATAAATGTGCATATGGTCAAGTTTAATATTTAAAAAGAAAATTATGTTGTTTATACTTTTCAATTAGTACTGCTTGTGAAAATGTAGGATTCTTGTTTCTGGTACCATTTATGTTCATTCACCTAAAAGAGATCATTCTTGGCATGCCCAGGCTGGCAATTCTTAGCAACTACTCTTTGTATCTTATGGTTACTCCTAACATGGCATGTTTTTGGTAGGCCACTCCCACATCCAAAATGATGGTTTAAGGACTTGTCACTATTAATCTTAGCGAGTGAAGAATATACATAAACACTGCCTGAGGTTTTCTGTTTTCACAAATACCCTTTCATTGTTTCGAAAAATCACATCTATGCCCTTGATGTTTGGATCCATCCGACATTTCTGTCCTCCCTTTAGTTGCTATTAGGGTTTGGAGCAGGCATATTCACCTAATTTAATGGCTACCTGAAGAATACTGGATTAATTTCACTTTCAGCATTAAACACCTATAATTTCCATAATGCAACTGAAGTGATGGAGAATTGGCTGGTCGTGTTTCCTCCTATTAATCAGTTATGCAGTCTTTAGTTGTATCTGATTTTCTTTTCTTCTTCCATCCATGCAGGTTAACAAATTTGCTGATCCCAGAGATGCTTGTTCAGCCATTGCCGGAGAATCATACAAACTATGGTTAGAGCATGAAAATCGGACAGATGATATAACGATCATCATTGTACACATTAAAGACTTGAATAATGTATAAATCATCCAGTTCTTACTTTAGTAACTCTGGGTTTTCTCATTCTTAATACAAGATCTACTTTGGGTTTAATCATCTCAAAATAGTAGAAAGATTTCTGCTTATTTTAATGCAGAGATGTATGCTTTCATTCCTCCAACTTCTAAGAAATATGGTTGCCCATGGTTTGGTTTACTTGAAGTGATGCTTAGCTTCTACATCAATGATCCAAAGCTACATGTCATTGAAGCCTGAAAAATTGGCAAACAAGCATTTATGCTACTAGCAAACAGTTGCTATCGTGAGAAACTGACTGCCAAATACCAAATATTGTGAACAACTACAGCTCAATCTAATTCCTCCTGAGTTTTAATATGTTTGTTTGAGTTTTATATGTTTCTTCAACTGCAATAGCCAGGTGTTGATGCCAGTAATGGATTTGGCAAGGGAAATATTAAGTTTGATGCGATGAAGACAGAGAAAGGAACTCCAGATATGGTATTCATCTCCGGGATCAGAAATTTTCTGTTCGGTTAGAAGTGATTCTTTGAAACACAGGTCTTCATATTTTGCCTGTGGATCAAAGGTTAGTTTCATGTGAACCTGTAGCCCCAACTCTCTGGTGTGTGTTATTCTTGCTTGTGAATGTGAGTCCCCCCATCCACCCCCCACCCCCCACACCCCAACCCCCCAAAATAAATAAATAAATAAATAAACAACCAACAACCACCAAACAAACCCCCAACAGATACAAGAGAAAGGGACAAATAACAGAATCAGAGACAACAGGAAAAGGTGAAAATTGTACAGTTTTCTGCTTGTTCTATAATAGGCTTTTATTTCTTATTCTTATTCTAGAAGAGTTAACAGAATGTTCCCATTGCTTTTGTGTCTCCATTTAGTGTTTATCTATTATCATCATCTTCAACTTTGTCTCTGCTGTATGGTGAAGTAGATGATGCACTACTCTATCCTTCTCTTGTGGCAATCTGATTTGAAAATTTTATAGCAGTTAGCTTATGGGTATTAAGATGACTTGATAGTATCGCTATCTTCTTCTGAGAGGCTGTTAGTACTTGTCCAATTTGTATATGTTAAGCATGCTCCCAACATTCATCCTAAGCCTTGATCAAAACCTTTACTAGTGTGTAGTAGCATTTTTTGGACACATGGACTTAAAATTGTATTTCATGAGATTTATAGTTGCATTATTTATAGCTTCCTTGTTCTAAGACAAAGGAATCCAAAATTTCCATTCAGAGGCATAACTTTCGTCCATGAACTGAAAATCCATCAACATCCCTTTTTGTTCAGATGACTATAGTACCTTTCTGGCAAGTAGATTGAATTGTTGTTTTGTCGGATGTCACCACAACATGTTACACCAAAGTGATGTTTTCTCTATAGTTTTGTTACACAGCTGCCCATAAGAAGAGCAAATGCTCTTTGAAGCTCCAAATCTTCACCCTGAGGTTGCAAGGCCCCTGTTAGCCACCAAAGATGGAAATAAAGAAAAAGGATTGAAATTCTTCAACTCTACCGACAGTGGACTGGGATTAGTCTTGTGAATCACATTGAATAACATGGACGTCGTAGTAGATACATCTAAGGCCCTTCCTAGCTACTCCAGTGCTTCGGGTAATTGGGCATAGATGGCAATAGAAGGTAAAGACTAAAGTCATATATATAGAACCAAGTGTACTGTGGTGTAGTTGGAAGCACTTCTAGGCCCCTTCCTGGCTACTGGGTCAATCTAGTGCTTTGGGAACTACAGCCCCTCTACACTCTTACCATCCATTGCAGCGGAGCCAATTCATGAGTAGGGAGCTAAGCACAGTTCAACTCTCTGGAAGTGCACAAGCTCCTGCTTACAAAAACGTGTCAACTTTCTACATGTGATTGACATATGCTACAAAATTTAATAAAAAGATAAATTATCCATCAAAAATAGATTGACAACTTCTTGTCAATCAGGTTCTGCACAATATTACACTTCTCCAACAATTTGCGTAGTCTATCAGCTTCTTTAGTAGCTTTTGTAATGTGCATCAGCTGACCTCCATCTTTGTTTTCTTCCTTAGCTGAATAGTTATAACTTGTCAATAAGCTAACCTGAGCACTCTTATCTTTATTCTCCAAGATCCCATTCTCATTGGATATTGGAACATCAGCACCATCAGAAGCCACAGGCAAATTCGGGCAAAAGCCTTCATATTTCATATGATTCAACCCCAATTCCTGAGTGCGATAGCCAACTTCAACCAATTCATCTAGTGATGGATCGACTATATGAGGCAAAAATGTAGTAAATCTTGATTCAAAGTTATCAGGGAGTTCAGAACTTGGGGCAGAAAACAAATGTTGCGCCAAGATATATGTTGAAGCCGTCTGCCCACTGTATAAATTCATCAACCGCCAACTGAATATCCTTTGAAAAATTGAAACCCATTTTGGAATGATGTAATAGGTAGTATTGTGAAGCTCAAGCCGGGTATATTTTTGAAGCATTATACCTGCCTCTTTTTGGGCCATGGATACTCCCATCATCTGACTGATTTCTGTTAAATAATCGGTTAAACAATTTTCAAGGCGTGATTTCTGGTTCTCAATATCATTGCCGATATTAAGGCCTCTATACAACCAAGACAAGCCGTCCTCAAAAGCCGGGAGCTTGATATCATTCAATACACGTATCAGCACTTCAGTTTTTGAAGCGGAGCTCCATCCTATGCTTGGTAAGTACCAAGCTGCGGCTCTGTACTCATTGCTGGACTCCTCAAGCAGCTCAATTTCCGGACAAGGCCAACCAGTGGGACTTGCATGGGCTGCATCAGCCACTTCCTTTATGGATCGATCCAAAGCTTCATTGAAAGCCGAAATGCAGTTGTTAGGACCAACTCTCTGATTATTCGTCTCGTCAAGAACCTTCAGCATAGAATTTAAGTAGGAGAGAACCAATTCACGTGTCTTTATTCCACTGACGACAATCTGTGGTGGTGATTCACTAGCCAACCATTCTAGCCCTTCTCTAAGATGCTTGTCGCTGAAAAATCCATCCACCTTTTTCGTGTCCTTGTCTTTGATAAAAATAATGTAGAACATAGCCACCCTTGATTCGTCAATGTTGTGGAGCCCTAAATCTTTAGCTATGGTAGACAGATCATACTCACCCTTGCTGGAGCCACTCAAGATAAGAAGGGGTAAATGAGAACCAGAAGGCAGCGACATAACAAGGTCATGAAGCCGTTTCTTCTGCAGCTGTAGGGGAATATGTTCTGATAGAAGGAAGAGAACTGCACTTGCTCCTGTTATTGCTTTATTTAGATCCTCAAATGTGACACTTTTGATGATTGATAAACAACAGGTCGGGTCAATATCAGATTGGCTAGGGATCCAACTTCTCCAAATTGCAAGGCCAGGAGTTGAAAAAAGCAGATCACTATCACCATCATTGTTGGAGGGCAAAAGCTTAGAATGTAACCATGAACCTGCAGCAGAGAGGACAGCTTCATTCCAAAGCTCAATATTGTCTTCATGTAGGGTCTCCTCCTGAGAACATAAAACCAACTTCCAGCAAAGGCATTTGGCGTCTGGATTTTTTTCAACAAGTTTTGGAGCTACCACATCTGAGGGATTCAGCACCGACCATGATCTTTTTTGAATTTCATGTCTCTCATTCATGACACGATCAATGTTGAACATGCCATATCTGCCTGATTCCTTTAAAAGGAAAAAAAAAATGACCTTAATAAAATAGGCCTGGGCTAACTCTGCTTATCATAAAAAAAACTATGCCGTAATTGTAACAGATTCAGGGATAATGTCCAGAAGAACACAGTTCATTTTCTGTTGTGTGGTTTTGCCAACTCACACGCCGGATCAGGGATCATAGATCATAAATTATCTATTATAAAAAGAGAGAAACAAAGCTATTATAGAGTGCTCACAACTTCAAATTGCTGAATGGGTGGGCCCAGCGAAAGCAAGCTCAATGCAGCATTTGCTGCTAACTGTTTTTGCTCGCGCAAGTCCCTTTTCTTTGCTGTACGACGCTTCCATATCCTGAACAATAAATAAATAAGGACAAACATCCAACAAAATGATCATCATAAACACCCAAAAAGTATTACACCAAACTACAACCTCAGTATCAGCTTAAGTTTGGCATCCGCAACTTCTCTGTCATAATTACTTGTCTGTTCATCAAATCTATCTTCTTCCATTATAGCTGTCTGTTCTTCATCATCTGATTCTTCATTGAACGTAGACTGTGGTATTGGAGTATGAACAACAGAATCAAGAGGTGATGAGGTATATCTGTTGTCCTCAGGTGTTTCTATTGTGATTGGTGTTATTGCTTTCAAGTCATGCTTGACTGATCTACCAAAAGAGTTCCTAAAAACAGGGTCGTACTTTGGTTTCTGTGCAGACTCAAACCTACTTTGATGATGTTCATAGGGACTATTGAAGAAGTCGAACACCAATGGACTAGCCGGGGCAACCTGAACCTCATGCGCAGCCATGTTTTCATCCGGTGTCATTAGATCAATTGATGTTTTATGGGTGGGCCTCTGTACACTGCCTTTTGGGGATAAGATGTTACCCAAATCATGCATTTCCTCATCACGTAGCTGCGTAGTACTTACAAGCACATTGGATTGAATGGGTGTTGGTATTGGCTCGGGATCCTTTAGCTGGAATTCTTTTACTTCCTCTGAAGCATAATCGGTCGTTGAAGGAATTGAGACATCGCTGACTATCATTCTTGACCTTTTCCTATCAACGAGTTTAGAACGCTTGACAGGAAAGTCGTTATCGACATTGGTAAATGCATTTTCCTTCACCATGTATGGTTCTTCAAAGTCCTTCACTGAGAAGCCATAGTATTCCAATATGCCCCCTATGTCCTCTTCCTTATTTGAACAAAGAAAGTACGAAAAACTGAAGAAAAACTGCAAGACATTTCAATAGTAACAGTTAAGAAAAATCTGCAAAAATATACCTCCATCCCAAGCCATTTAGCAACATGGGCAACAGGAATTCCCTGGTTATTCTGCAAACCGGAGTGCAAGGAAGCAAGGGCCTGGGTGCGTAACTGGTCAAAACAGCAAAGAAATGAAAGAAAATCAATGAAATTCCTCTGCATGACTGCAAGCATTTTACAGTGTCTAGGACAACTGATTGCGCCCACTAACATAATATAAACAAGGCACTATTTAATAGTTGACGCCAAAAAAATAGTAACTTGTTAACTGTAAACCATTTAATTGGGGAAAGATTTTTTTTTTTAAATTAATATTTACACACGTATGCACACCAAGGATTCGTCACAGTTCGGACCCTCAACCTCACACATAAAAGTATAAGGGCAATGCCACTAGGCCAACGGCTACTCAGCATTTAATTGGGAAAACTGTTATAAACCACTTGATTTACCCTCGCACCCAAAACCATACCTTCAAACTTTCACAACTATGAAAATGTGAACTGCAGTAACTGCCATATAATCTAACAGAAATATTGGAGACACAATAACCGATGGTGACGAAAAGCAAACATATGACTTGTGCATCTATAGACTCAGATGAGGGAGTGATTTAATTGGAAACAATCAATACAGGCAGCTAAGCCCATACCTTAGAGAAATGAGCATGCATTAGACATGCTTGAAGATAGCTACCTTTGCTGGCAAGCCTAAAGAAGGCAATAAAATTGCCCGTTCTGCAGGCTCTGCAATAAAGTATAGAGACTGTTATTGTTAGAGAATATACTCACTAGCATAAAATTAAGATCCAAAAGCAAAATCACGCAGGACGGATGAGTACCTGGCTACATCACGAGCAAATAACACTTCTGGAGTTTGCCTCATTTCTGGGGTCATCTTAGCCAGATCAAGAGACAGCTCTGCAGGTTCAACCTGACATGATTTTCTTATTTCCTAGAGAATAAAAAAATTGGAGTTTGAGAACCATTTTCCATCTTAGATGACTTACTTTATACCCTGGATGCTTGTCAAGCTTGAGAAGTGCATAATAGCCTCTAAACTCTCTTTCTGATGGCACATGTATTCCTTTTTTTCTATGGTCATCATACAACTGAAATAATTCAACAGAAGTTTTGTTCATCTGCTCAATATTAAGATGTGCATCAAATCCCTCAGAGAACCCCTCTCCCTTTGTATATTCGCATAACTCGTGCATGGCTATTATATGAAGTCTTATCTGCCACAATAATTATTAGCAACACGAGTTAGTTTCTTCAATGCACATTACATCATCAAAACCATAAAAGTAGGATAATGAGATACAGAGGACAACGGAGGTGAGGGAGTAAGCACTGGACAGACGGAGAATACTTTGCGAACGAGTTTCTGTGATAAAAACACACAAAGCAAAATTACAGAAGGCTATCATGTAAAAGAAACTATTGAACATGTGAAATATTTAAAAACGTCAGAAGGATCATTCTCCTCGTCATAAAGTACTGCACAAGTGGCAAGAAAGGATATTCAGGTTTCAGTATAAGAAAAAGTTTCCAAATTCCTATATCATGTGTGTCTACAACTAACTCCTCCATGCAATTTCAGATATCAGTCCTCTAACAAAATCAATGTAGCAATACAAGGTGAAGTTTCTTTTGGTTCGTCTCTGGACTAGAAAATACTACTTCGGCATCAGAAGAAACTAGTAGTATTTTTTAGTACTAGGAGATACAATTATTATCACGGTATGCAAATCCTATTTTTGTTCTAAAAAAGCAACTGGAGAGATAAAATATACCATTTGCTCCAGCATACCGATGGCTTCTAGATTGAAAATATGTTGCATCCTCAAATCCATACGGATGGCCCGCATTCTATCCCACAAGAAGTTATACAAGCCCAGAAATCTGTCATCATAAGGCTCATCTAGCAAACTCAGAAGATAGTCCATCGTCTTCTGCAAGATCGGCATTGGACGAATAAGCTCTGCTTCTCTCTCTGCAGTCCTACTGTACTGGAGAATCACAAGACAATGTCCATTATTAACTCAAATATTCCTTACTCATCATTATTTTATACAAGTTAGGGAACAGATCCAAATATATACCTTTTTTACAGCTAGAGATTCACTGGTCAGATTCCTATCTCCATCCAGGCGTTCATGTTGATCAAGATCTCCTTTTCTTTCGCGTTCAGCTCTCTCAGACTCTGCCATATTTTGTCATTATACATTCATCCATTAGAGTAAGAGGGGGAGCGGAGGAAGCGAGAGATGAGTGAGTGCATGCACGAAAAAGTGGAGGACAACACATGTATCATCAGTTTTGAAGAATTTTTTCCAACAAACTCCTGCGTCTTAGTGCATCTAATTTTGCAAATCATGGTAAACATAATTGCAAGCAGAGAGTAGCAGCACGCTGCAGCTAATCCTTCTATCATAAGAATTGACAAGATGGCAATTTGAAATAGGTACCTGGACACATATCTGGACATATTCCAACTATACTACTGGATGACTCCCGGCCTTCATACTCTGAGAAGACACTGCCGCCAGCAGAATCCCCCATCACATCCATTGTTGGATCCTGAGAGAACTTTTGTTTCTCAGGCGTAGACTGATGCTGTCTTTTGGCTGGAACGTTTAGGCTTCTAATGGTAGAATGACTTTCCACAGGTTGGCTTAGTTCATCCTTAAAGCGGGCCAAACGCTTTGCTTTGGCATGTAATTCTCTACACAACATATGCAGCTCAATACAATGAGGTTTCGATATGCAGCATATCTATTACTCTATAAAGATCACAATAAAGCTAAACATTTTACCGCTCAATCTCTTGTGCAGGATTGAAATTCTCTTGAAAAGCTTGATCAGATGAAGACAGAAGTGGTATCTTGGTTCTTTTGATAGCTGGAAAGTCCATTGGGTTGTCCACAGCAACTTCAACACTGTTGGTTTGTCCAGACATTGAAGACTGACTTTGACTTTGAAAACCAGGAGCTCTAGAAAGGAAAACTTGTCCTCAATTAAAGTGGAGTTGTAAGGCAACAAACAAAGAAATAGAGCACCAGAATTGGCCCAAATGAAGTTTCATTGAATTCCCATTTTCTCACATGAACAAACTATTGTTTTATCTCAAAAACTTTTGAACATATAAAAATTCCTGAAACATGACCTCTCTCAATACATTCACGCTTCAATGAGACCCTGTATTACCTTTTCCTCCCAAAAGGAAAGAAAAACACCAAGTTATGCAACAAAAATCATAACTTTGAAGTCAAATTGTCGTCTCTAAAATTCTGCTTAGTCCATGAAAGTGGCCTACGGCAAGTCAACATGATTTACCTTTTCAATGTACAGAAGCCTAACCACAGACTACCCAGAAATGTCTGGATAATTGGGAGCAATTGGCAGGCCTATAATGCTGGGAAAAGAGTGGGCTGTACTGCCTTACTTAAGGGGAAATGACAGTCAGATAAGGAAACATCTGCAGTGATACAGTAACAACCTCAACCCAATTCCTGACGATTGAGTGATTACAGATGCAAAAACCAAACAGCCAACCAAAAGAGCGCTTCAGCGATATGATAAGATAGCAAACTGAAATCATAATGCAAATAATGAAGTGAACCTAACCAGTAATTGACGTCATGGCACAATTTCATTTCCCTTATTATGTTGATTGCAAGAATAGGAAAGTTGAAAAAACTAGGGATGCCAGAAGTTAAACTTCTCTTGTACCTTTTGTTATCATCCGAAGCACTAGCAGGTTGCTGTGGAAAACCTCCAGCAGTAGCTAAAATTGTTGGAGACCTCGTTCGTTTTGGAAGTGGAACATCTGCATGCTTGGGCTGAAATGTTCTTCCAGATTCATAAGGACCTCTTTTGGTCAAGCCGGAGGACATGTCTTCTTGTATCAGTAGAGTGGCATTATTGCTAGAGGATTTTGATTGATTAGCCCACATGGGGGATGACGGAAAAGGCCTGCATAACAAACACACAGAAATTAGTATGATTCAATCTAAATAACACATATGTCAGACACAACACAACCTTGAGATTTAGATCTCACTCAATTTAGGCTTCTCAGGGCAACATTAATCAATTATACTAGTATAGAATAACCAAACAGAGAATTTCCTAGTGAATTGAGTAATGGCTCCAACTAAGAGAAAAGCTACTTCACATGAATCCTCTGGCTGAGACTAATAACTTGTACAGAAACTCAATTCCAATCCTAGGTCAAGGCATGCAGAACCTTCATTTTTAAGTATTAAGTAGATATTTTTTCACAAAACCAATCTTAACGTGTAACTGTGTCCAAACCTGTAGAGCTCATGCGATGAGTCCAGAAATATTTGATTTTGATATGTGTTTTGGGGGAATGAATGTTGTAAGTGGGATTGGGGAACGCGAAAGTTGTGTTGGAGAATGTAATGGATTTTGGTTGTGTTTTGGGGAATAGTTAAAAATTTATTTTGGGGATTTTTCGTATGTTTGTTTATATTTTGGGGGAGACATTTTTTACTATAATGGTCAAATCAATGCTCTTTTGTTGAGTTTTTTGGAGGTGAAAATGGGATAGAGTAATTTTTTTATTGTAAGACTAATAATAAAATATATACAATATGTATATATATTGGAAAATGGGGAAGTTTTGGGGAAAATAAAGGATAAAAGTGGGTATTTTGGGAAAACCCATTTTAGCGTTTTGGAGGTAAAATGAGTGTATGTTTGGTTATGCTTCTCCAAAAAAAATTTGTTCTGGAGAAACATAACCAAACACTCCCTAAAATAATGTTTAAAATTATTAAAATAGAGTCTTGGCGGTGGTGGGTTTGTGGCAAGTAGGCAGAGAGACAGACAGCTGGATCGATGTGTCGTTAAGGCTTAAAATTGGGCAAATATTGGAAAACAGTGTGTTTTTATTTACATTCACAGGCACACACCAAGGGATATTGAAAAAACGAAAGGAAATACAATTTTCTTCAACCCTTGCCCTCCCAACCTAAAAGTTTGATAGTGGAGCACATTATGCATCAATTTTTCACTTGCAAGACAGGAAGTTCCCACTGGTTTAAGCAGTGAATTTTGATGGATTAACTTCAGCAAAGAAAAGCAGAAAAAGAATGAACCTTAGACTAGAAGCGAAGAGACGAATTTTCTATTGGG
>JACGDI010005706.1:0-10556 GCA_014898725.1 Jacaranda copaia
TATTTGTAGAAGGATATGGAATGACAGAGTGTTCTTGTGCTATAAGCATGATGGATGAAACTGATGTATTATCTGGTCATGTGGGTGCTCCCATTGCTGCTTGTGGTGAGTGATAAGGCATGCAAGATATATCCATATTCTCTTTTACAAAATGCTGCACTTTTGTTTAACTCAAGTCATTTTCTGTCAGAAATAAAGCTTGTGAATGTCCCAGAAATGAACTATACATCTGAGGATCAGCCCCATCCACGCGGTGAGATCTGTGTGAGAGGCCCCATAGTGTTCCAAGGATACTATAAAGATAAAGAGGAAACGTATATGCTTCTATCTCTTGAATTCTGGAAAGACAAATGAAATAGAAAAATATATGATTGTTAGTTGTATAATTTGCTCAGGAGAGAAGTAATCGATGATGAAGGATGGTTTCACACTGGAGATATAGGTTCGTGGGTACCTGGAGGCCGGTTGAAGATAATTGATAGGTATGAACAGACAGTTTGAATTTTCTATGCCAATTCATATTTCATCTCCTATTCTATTTCACAAATATATGTCAAATGTATTAAACATTTTTTTGATAAAAATAATTGATTAGAGATTAGATATACTTGGCATATATTTATCAAGTTGAAATAGGAGATGAATATAAAATGAAATAGAGGATCAAAAGTGATGAATAGAAGTGTTGGCAAATGAAAGAGTTCTATCATTAATTTGCATTAGTTTGATCATTTTTTTCCTCCATTGACAGGAAAAAGAACATCTTCAAATTAGCACAGGGAGAGTACATAGCTCCTGAGAAAATAGAAAATGTGTATGCCAAGTGCAAGTTTGTTTTACAGTGCTTTATACATGGTAAGTATATAGAACGTTGGATTACATGCTCGTAGTGCTGTGTTGAGAGACTGATTGTTGCTATGTTTTTTACCGGTAGGCGACAGCCTCAACTCTTGTCTAGTTGCCATTGTTGCTGTGGACCATGATGTGCTAAAAGCATGGGCTGCAGATGAAGGCATCAAGGTGATTACTTTAAGAGTTTCATATGATAAATTTTCTTTTCTTTTGCGAGAAAACGTAAGTGTTGTGTGGCTTGTTCAAGTCTTGAGTGTTCGGCTAAATTTTATTTAAAAAATTTTAAGATCCTCTGCATCTTATAAGAATATTTTTGAAGTTTATAAGATGCTAAATCTTATTTAAAAAAATAAAGCCTTGAAGTCTTTGGATAAAATAATATGCAAGAAATTTCTTACTTTTTCAGAAAGAATTATAAGATTCTAAAATCTAATTTTGGGAGCTTAAGATCTTTTTAGACAAGATATTCTATATAAGTTTTCAAATATCTTATAGAATAATTTGAGGAGCTTAAAGTTCAAACAAAAACTCTCTATAAGTCCCTCAAAATATCATATAAGATGTAATACAAGTCATGATAAAAGTTTTAAGAAAAGAGTTTATAAGCTCCCAAGATAAGAAGTTTTTAACTCATTTTTAAGCTCCTAAGAAAAATATTTTAATTTTAGTTATGTTAATTACAGAACTTTACTTCCCAACATCTTATAAGCTTTGAAATCTTATTTCATTCTTAAATCAAGATTTAATATCTTATAAACTCTGAAAACATTATAAAGTGCTTATATGATCTTTTAAATAGGTATATATAAACAAAACACTCTCTAATGCATTCCAATGATACGGTATACCCGAGAAAGCAGCTTATAGTTTCTTCTTAACAAATATTATGAAAAGAAAAAGTTTCCAACTTCCATTTTCCACCGTCCTGAAACACGGTTTCTTTCTATTTCCTGAGTGTAGTATCAAGATTTGAATCAACTGTGCTCTGATCCTCGGACGAGGGCTGCCGTTCTGGCTGACATGGATGTCGTTGCAAGGGAAGCTCAAGTAATAACCATAACCTAAAACAGTTTCCCCATAGCAGCATTGTGTTTTTTACTGCATTCTCTAATAGCAGACACTAAAATGTTTTCCGCTCAGAGGGTTTGAATTTGCAAAAGCAGTTACTCTTGTGCTGGAGCCATTTTCTGTGGAGAATGGATTGCTGACCCCAACATTCAAGGCAAGTATGAGTTCATAATATCTGTTAGTTGGGAAGAAAAATTTGACTTTTAAAATACTGATTTGAGTTTGAAATGGTTTGGTCTTTTGCTCCCAGATTAAGAGGGTACAAGCAAAAGCTTATTTTGCTGAGGCAATAGCTTATATGTATGCCGAGCTCTCAGCATCTGAAGAATCTGCCCAGAAACTGCTGTGAGCTGTTGAGAAGATGTGTAAAAAGATCAAGCCAGTACATTCTGTCTGGCAAAAATTGCAACCATACAAGTTTGAAGAGGAAACCATGTTTTGGCTGTATACTTTGAATAGCAAGTGATTGATGCTCAATAATGTGTACCATCTGAATGAAATTCTGATGTGCACATTTAATGTGACATTTCCGAAGAAACACTAAAACAATGGAAAATTTAGAATGAAAATTCGAAATGATCGGGAGAGGGATCAAATGTTTTGGTCTCTCTAACATTAAATAGGTAACATAAGGTGGAATGAAAATTTTGGATTGTGTGTTAAAGTGTAATGTGGATGTGAAATATTAGATGAAATATAAAAGTAATGAGAAATTCAGAATGAAAGATTTAAATTGTGAATTTTCATCTTGTGTGAGAGCAAGTTGATTGCCAAAACTGGACAACTGTAAAATAAGCGAAGAGAGAAAGAAGTATGATGACAATAAATGTGGTAAAATATTTAAGATTGTATCTGGATTGGAGGAAATTTATCACATTTTTGTATAAAATTAATTGAAAATGAATAAGTTGATTCTTTTGATGTGAGGTGTCACATCAAATTCTCTAGAAGTACATGTTTTTATTGAAATAATAATTGAAAGACGTAAATATATATTAAATTTCTTTTAGAAAAAAAAGGTGTACTTCAAGAAAAAATTTGGGTATTATCTTAAAAGAATAAAAATGTAAACCTTTGTTTGTTTTATTTTATTTTTATTTTTTCTAAGTTTTTATTCAAAATAATAATTGAAAAATATAAACATATATATTTTTCATTGATGCATTGATTGGGACTAATTAGAACTTTTTAAATTAAGAAGATGCTTTTAGGAAAAATAAATAAATAAAATCTTGGTTATATTTTGAACGATAACATTAATCTTCATACATTTTATTTTATTTAAAATTGATTTAACGTTAAATTTACAAAAATTCTGGAGGACAAAAAACGTAAAGAAAATTACTAGTATTGTTTTGTCCATTCCAATGTTAGATTTTATCAGTTTAAAAAAATTAATGGAATCATAAATTTGGATATTGATAGTTCGTAGAGTTGGAATTTACTAAGATAAATTATTACTTAAATTCTGTGAAGAAATAGAAAACTAAATCCAACAACCAAAAAAAAAAATGCAATAAAAAATAACATAAAACAATTTTTTATTGATTTTCTACATAAATAATCCCTGTTAAACTTATTTTTTACTAGTTCAAATAAAAAAAAAGGAGAAAAAAAGGCCCAAAAAGAAAATAAAAACACCCCCCGCCCTAAAAAAAAACAGAAACAAAAATTATTTAAGCTCAGAGAACATATGTGTGCATGTATCTTCTATGCCATCTCATGGTCCCTTCTTTCTTCATTCTCAACAAAGAACTTCTTCCACACTGGATGCTTCTTCCACACCCTCTCCTCGATCAGATTGATTGGCACTCCTTTCGTCTCCGGCAAAAGGAACAATACGAAGAGGCCCATCACCACAATCCACGCCGAGAAGAAGAAGAAAATGTAGGCCTTCATATGGCACATCATCGACAGGAAAGCCTGTGCAATGATGAATGTGAAGATCATGTTCGTGCTGACAGCGAAGGCGAAACCAGCTGTTCTTGTTTCGATGGGGAATATTTCACTGGGAATCAGCCATCCCATTGGTCCCCAAGACCATGCAAAGGACATCACGAATGTGCAGACTAATATCACCACTACGGCCGCCAGGCCTTTGTCCAGCGAGCCTGTGGGCTTCAGGTGTACTAGCAAGATTGCACCTATTGCAACCTGTGGAGATCATGAAAGTTTTGAGTTATTTTAGTAATTGTGCAAGTGGTGTTGCATGAAATAATAATGAACAGTGGGTTTCTGCTTTTGGAAAACATTCACATAGAGGTAGTGATCGAGTTGAAAAATGTGTGCTTAAGATGTTATTTTGGCTGAAGAAGTTTGTATATATACTAGTTACGTCTCTGATGGATTGGAGATCATTTGAATGATTGGATTCATTTTCAGTGGACCTAGTTATGTGGGCTCATTTCAAAATTTTTGAAAAGTAAGAGTCCGTTCAATTCGCTTTTGCAAAACTTGTTGGTCGGGATTAGTTCACCCTGCCAGCAGCCTAAACTCAAAGGTGCGGGCTGATCTCTTTCGTTGAGGCTGCATTCATTTGTTGAACTTCATATATGGAAAAGGATTATTCTCTTAGTGGCTAGACTTGGTCCCGCTCCCTTCTAGTACTGTTCCATCCCACTAGAGAAAGTAATTGAGAATCTCAATAACCTGTCTGTTAATTTTTTATTAGACTTTTTACTATTATACTTTTAAGTTCTTAATTTGGCATGTCAGTAAGGAAAATAATAGTAATTCATAGATGGGAAAAAAGAATGGAAAACATAGACTGAGATGTGTACCTGGGAGATAAACATCTGGACACAAGCTTGGAGAAGCAGCTTTCTCCGTCCTACCTTATCAACAGCGTAGATGGAGACGAAAGTGGAGCCAACGTTAACCAAACCGGTGATGACGGATGATAACAATGAGGCATCGGATTCGAAACCTAATGTCTGAAACAAGACAGGAGCATAGAACATAATGGCATTAATTCCTGTCAGTTGCTGGAAGACCTGAATGATATTGGAAACGAATAGGGCAGGGACGCCGGATTTCTTGAACAGTTTCTTGAATGGTTGCTTCACTTGTCGGCCCTGTTCGCAGGCAGCAACGATCTGCTGGAACTCGGCATCAACTTCTTCGACACCCCTGATTTTCTTGAGGGCCGCTTTTCCTTCTTCTTCCTTGCCCCTTTCGACAAGGCTGGGGGGAGTCTCTGTGATGATCAATGAGCCGACGAAGAGAACCAGTCCTGGAACTGCCGCAAGGCCTAATGAAACCCTCCAACCGTTGGGGTGAAGCATTGAGGTGCCATAGTTGATTAGATTAGCAATGAAAATCCCGACTGTCACGAAGAGCTGGAAGAGGATGTTGACGGCCCCTCTGTGCTGTACAGGTGCAATTTCTGACAAAAACAAGGGGACGGCCTGCAAAAGTTTTCAATGTTGTTAGAGTTTTTTTCTCCATTGCAATTGTCTCTATTTCTTAGTATTTATACAAATGCCCATTGGAATTTGTTAGGTACGAATCCTAACCTCACGCTTTACGTGTTTGTAAAAATAAAAGATATAATTTGTAATTTTTATACTACTTACTTCATTTCCAAAACCTACTCCAATGCCAAAAAGAATTCTACCAAGAATTAGCGTCCACTTCGCCTCAGCAGCGGCACAGAAGATGGCACCGGCTATGAAAAAAGTCGACGCCATAAGAATAGTCGGCCGGCGTCCCAAAATGCTGCAGGCCCTCGATGCAAAGAAACTGGCTACAAGCGCTGCTATGTACAGAGAAGATGTGAAGAGCTGGAGCATCTGATCGTCGTATTTACAATAGTTATTTTCTGACGCATGCATCTTTCTCTCATATATCTTGGGGAAAAACTTGATCAAGAAACCATCCATCCCAGTTACTCCGCCTGATCAAAATTCCACCAAGAACAGATGAACACAAGAAATCATTAGAGCCCTGATTCAAAACTTGAACTATTTCATCAGAATTATATTACATTATAGTACCTGAAATGCCTATGTCATAACCAAACATCAGGCCTCCAAAGGCGGCAAGAATCCAACAAGCGAACACATAGAGTGTAATCTTGGATTTGTATTGTTCTGTGGTGTTGCCGGTCGTCATCTTTCTTGCTTCTCCAAGAATTCCAGAAGAATATTTGTGTCAGAAAAACTCAGAATATTCCTAACAAGAAAATATATACACAAATGTTCTCTATTATTGCAGAGCTATTTATTACATGTATACAGGGGGGTAGAAGGAGAGACAAAGAACTAAAGAAAGCATCTAACAGAATCTTTATCCCTTACTCTCCAGTTTTATTTCCCTTTGTACCAGAAAGTAGAGAAAACTATGTGAAAGTTGTTCATAATAGGACCCTTTTTATGGTGCATTCTATTACTAAATTTAGGCACTCCAAAGTCGGATGAAAGTATGGGAAATTTATGGATGAGAAGTTTTGTTCATATGAATGGTGAACAATATACAATCAAAGATTAATTCGGCGGTTATTTCTCTACAAATTTGACAAAAAATTTTAACTAAGGCACGTGGAGTTGATTTTTGACTCATTCAAATCTTCTATTTAAGTTTTGATTATATTTTTAAGAGATTGATACGCGCTAAATTAGATATTTTTATAATTAAATTAATATCATAAACTTAGTAGCAACCAATACTTTCTTGATCTTATTCAATTGAATATGTTGAGCTGAAAACATAATTCATGATGTTATCTATTTAAAACTTGACCATCTACACGGAGAATATGAAAGTTAATTTTTTAAATGGTACACAACAAATATAATTGATCCTTACCAAAACTAACACCAATAAATTCACACCAATAAATTCTTCCGCAAAGCTGCGCTTTAAACTTGTCTCCTACAACCACGATGTTGGAATCTTTTCGAACGAGAATCCTTTGCTTAAGTTAGAATAAAATTTCAATATGCTGAGAGAAAAGTAGAGAACTTTTGTAGTAAATATTTAGAATATACTTGAATTATGTATTTATGCATGGTATTTATAGGTTTAATTGCTCAGTTTTTGGATAGGACTCAACTTCCAAAATCTCTACTTTTATCTATTAGATTTTTCTAATCCTATTAGATTTAGGATCTCTCAAATGGGTCTTCTCACTAGGTTTGGACGTCCCAATTGTACTTGGATTCTGTACTCCATTCCGTATTTTATCTTCTATTTCAATGTGATATATATATAAAGTGTATTTGGTTATAATCAATTATTTTTATAAAAAAGTATTTAACACACATATCACACATTCATGAAATGGAATATGAGACAAAATATATATTAGAATAGAGGATCCAAACTGGTTCCAATTGGGGTTTTCTAAAGTTTGGGCCTCGTCACTTTCCTCTTAGGTAGATTAGCTAGGTCATCAAATTGGGCATAATATCTCATGTTCACACCAGAAAAAATAAATGAAAATAAAGTATTACACAAATTAACAATATTTTGATTTAAAAATGTAAGAGCATGCCTCGGTAAACTGATTTAATAATAGTGTTGAAGACGTAAATTGTTAAAATAAAGGCCTAAGAGATGGTGAATTAGGTCAAATACAATTTTATTTTATTTTATTTAAATTTTTACCAAAAATTCCTAGCTAAAAGAACCCGGATTAAAGTAAATAGAAAAGCAATGAAACACAAGATTCATAGTGGTTCACAAATACCTCTATCTACTGCCTATAATTTTACTTGGAATTTCAATCTGCAAATTCCACTAAAAAGCTTCAAAAAGAAATAGTATAATTAAGTTCAGTAAAACAAACAAATGAAATAGAACAACTGTAACTACACTATACGAACCGATAAAATAAGGGAAAACAATCAAAATATCCCTCTTACCACAAATCTGCACGGTTGACGATAATTTCAATTGGGAGTAATCAGCACACTGCTTTCTTTTCTCTACTAATGGTACCTCAAAAAAATTAAGAAATATAAACTAATTGTTCAATAAAAAAAAAAGTTGGTTTGGATGAATGCATCTCGTAGCTTTACCTGATGATGCTAATCCTAATCAGTAATCTTCAAATTTTCATCCGAAGCTCCAGCATTTACTTACCATATGGGAATATCCAGAGTAGTATACCAAATTAACATGTGATTTTAATTGGAGAGTAATAATTGGTTCTTGATAGCAAATCAGAAAAAGAATATTTGTATGAGCAAAATAAGGAAATAAATCATTAATCAAAATAATTGTCAATCATCAAAATTAAATACAAAAGATTCCTAACATAAATAATAAAACTAAATACATAGAGAAATTAAAAATTACTGTATTTAACCCGTTGGAGACACTTTGGAAGTAGGACATAAAGGAGTTTTGGCGAGTGTTAAAAAATCGACCAAAATCACGAAAATGAATAGAGAAAAATATTTTATACATATTTTATTAATTCTTAATAAATCAACTTCATTCACAAACTTATTTGCTAACAAATTAAAATATATAGGTATAACAAATTATTATGATTCAAAATTAAGTTAGCTATTTGAGAGTGTCTACCTAAGTTTATTTAAAAATCTTATAAGTTAATTCATTTCTCAACCCAAGTTGATTTATACTATGTACTATAATTGAGTTTATTCAAACAATCAACTTCATTCACAAACTTATACGCTAACAAATTAAAATATATAGGTATAACAGATTAGTATGATTCAAAATTAATTAAGTTAGCTATTTGAGGGTGTCTAGCTAAATTTATTTAAAAATTTTTATAAGTTTTATAAGATATTTTTGGATTTCATATGACAAATATTATTTTAAAATAAGTTCTTAAATATTTGGATAAAGTGCAATTTTGGAACTTATAATTTTGTAAATAATATGGTTAAAATTAAATGAGTTCATTAAGATTTTAAAAATGAATGAAGAATTATTTTACTTTTCTTAAAAACAAAAAAAGCTTATAATATTCTAATATTTTATTTCAAGAGCTTACAAGCTCTTTTTCAACAAGTTTTGCTAGACACTTTATAACATCATATAAGTTTTCAAATATTTTATAAGATGTCTTCATGATCTTATAAGCTTAGCAAACACTCTCTTAATTAATATGTTGTATCTTGCTAAACAATTATTCATTTCTCCAAAGAATTAAAAATATTCACAATTTAAAAAATTTAGAATTTGATTAGTTGTAATAGTTTATATATAATATTAAATCTTGAACAAGAGGCATTGTCACTTTAGGATAACTCGTGAATTTTCATTGCATAAATACTAGCCATAAAATAGTAAAGTTTGCTACTAGTATTTTCACGATTTTATTTTATTTTATTTTTTCAATTAATACCATTTTTGTTGATTATTGCCCTTTGAATTTCCTTCAACCATATAATTTTTCAGTTTTATGGCCAAATACATGCTGACAAGTGATACACCATCATATAGTTATGTACTATATGCAAGCAAGAATTACAACATATCCATCGCCCTTCCTCGGTCTGTTTGGACTAGACCATAGCAAGCTTCCTATTGGCTTGTCACTTGTCATCCCACTCCTATTTGGATTGAGCTTCGACCCTAGCTATATTTGTAAGATGGACTAAATTGTCTCAATCTTTTATTATACTCTCATAAATAGTTAAGATGTCACTTAACAAATAATGTGCAATTAAAGTGGTTTGATTTGGAAAATCCATATCTAGTCTGAGATGTCAAATGTCAAGATTAGCAATATTCGTATTGAATTAGATTTGTTCAATCCCCAGCTAAAACACACAGTTTTTAGAGTAAATATATTTTTATATTTACGTAATAGTTTAAGGGCATTTTGGGATTACCTCATTATGTTTATAGTACTTGAATTTGCTAGCTAGCCTAATTTGGGCATGTTGTTAGTTAATATCCCATAATATGTCCCACAATACTATTTGCCAAGTTGTGTGAAATAAGATGAATTCGGTTATGAACGTGGGCGGCCAAAGCACAAAGATCCCTTTTCTCAGTTTCCTCCTTCTCTCGTGGCAATGCTGCATAATAGGAGCCCACCACACAAACATGATTTCCAAGGTTCAAAATTTCTTAGTATAATAACAGCAGTTAGTCACCTTTATTTCCAACAATTCAACTCCAAAAGCCAAGATTCTTAATAGAAAACAAGCATTGAAATTTACCAGAGTGATATTTAGGACAAGACAAAGATGACAAGTGCTGAGCCTTCCCCACAGCCTTATAAATCAAAAATCACTGCCTATGTTGTAATATGTTGGATTTTTGCTGCCTTTGGAGGCTTAATGTTTGGCTACGACATTGGAATTTCAGGTAGTGGAAGCCACTTATGCTCGATTTTTTCCCACTTCCTCCCATGTGATCGATCTTTTTTCTGCAAATAACCTGTGGATATAAGTTTACAAACTTTAGAAGATTCACAGACATGATGAATACTTGTAATAATAATCAACAAAATATTGTTTTTTGGGTGATGTGTTGTAGGTGGGGTAACCGCCATGGACGATTTCCTGAAGAAATTCTTTCCCTCTATCTACGAGAGAAAGCTGCATGCCAAGGAAAACAACTACTGCAAATACGACGATCAGTTGCTTCAGCTTTTCACATCTTCATTATATCTCGCTGCCCTTGTTGCTAGCTTTGGAGCATCAAAG
>JACGDI010005706.1:10656-43741 GCA_014898725.1 Jacaranda copaia
CATCACAGGGACTGTCAACGTTTTGAGCACCATTGTTTCCATTGTCGCTGTCGACAGGATCGGACGCAGGAAGTTGCTCCTCCAGGCTTGTGTGCAGATGCTCTTATGCATGGTGATATCTTCTTATCCTATACTTTTTATCTTATATACTGTCTCCATACCTTCTAAACCTTTTTGGAGATAATTATAGACACAAACTAGTTCAGATCCTCTATTTTGATAATTATTTCATCTTCTATTTTCACATCATATAAATATTTTCTTATAGAAACACTTGGATATGGATCAAATGCACTTGCGATGTATTCTTGAAGTGGAATACACGATAAAACAGATTCTAAGGATTGGTCTTCTGTTTTTAGAATAGAATGCAACTTAGAGGTTGTTCAACAACTTATAAGATGTTAGAAAGTATTTGGTAAATTTTTTTGAAAAAGAGCTTATAACGTCTCAAAATAAAATATTAAAATCTTATTTAGAAAAGGTAAGGTGATCATAACTTGTTCTCGAAATCATAATAAGCTCTTCTAGTTTTAACTATTTTAATTATAAACTTGTCATTACGAACATCTTTAAGTTTCAAAATTCTATTTTATTCGAGCATTTCAATAGCTTATCTCTAGCATTTTATGTGCTTCAAAGACATCTTATAAGATGTAGGCTTGTAAAATCTTTTAAATAAGCTGAGCCAAACTTCTTTTTTAGTACTATGAGTACAAATCATAAACTAGCACAGAGCAAGACTGAAATATCTCGCAACAACTGATAGGAAAATTTTGTTGTAGATCGCAGTTGGAGCAATTCTGCTGATTTATTTGAAGCCCACAGGCACACTTGACAAGGGGCTTGCCGCCACAGTGGTGGTGTTTGTGTGTTTATTTGTGATGTCTTTTGCATGGTCTTGGGGTCCTATGGGCTGGCTAATACCCAGCGAAATCTTCCCATTAGAAACGAGAACGGCAGGATTTGCATTCGCCGTTAGCACCAACATGCTCTTCACATTCATCATCGCTCAGGCATTCTTGTCTATGTTGTGTAGCATGAGGGCATATATTTTCTTCTTCTTCGCGGCATGGATACTTATTATGGGATTATTTGTGATGTTTCTTTTGCCGGAGACAAAGGGCGTCCCGATTGATGCAGTGACTGAGAGGGTTTGGAAGAAGCATCCAATTTGGAAGCGATTCATGTCAAAAGAAGTTGTAAAGAGCTCTGAAATGGTTTGAATATGGCTGAAAGGGATGGAAAGTTGAAGTTATTTCCTTGTTGGTTTTTGGTTTTTTCTTTCTGCTTTTCGTTTCCCATTTTGAATAAACAAAAGCTTAGAAAGATTACCAGAGAATAGGAAAAGAATAATTTCTTGAATTGATGTATTCAGGGTCTGACTACTGAGTCAAGACTGAAATGTTTATGCATTGAGGCAAAATAAATGACATTTGTTGGAGCTCTTATTCCTTTCTGATTTCTTGTTCAGGTTCTTTTATGCAAAATCTTCTTTTTCTGTCTTCTTTTGTTGGACAATTTATGAAAATACGGCGAAAAAAAAAAAAAATTCAAAACTACCATGATTTGGAGAAAGTTGTAAAAATATTGTAAAGCGTGGGTGCGAATCACGCCTTAGATCAAGAGGCGTGGAACGAAACCATGCCTCTTGAGTAAATTATATGCGCTTGGCAAAATTCACATGAGGAGTGGCTTCGTGCCATGCCTCTTGCATGAGATATTATTTTATTTTGTTTTTTTAAATTCCACAAGAGGCGTGGCTTACTGCTAGGCCTCTTACTAAGTTTTGTTTTGTTTTTTTTTTAATTCTCTTGTCAAGAGGTGTGGCTTACTATCAGACCTCTTACTAAGTTTTGTTTTGTTTTTTTCTTTTTAAATTCTCTTGTCAAAGAAGCCATGCCTCTTGACTAAATTTTTTTCATTCTCGAAATTCGCCACATCTCTTGTATGAGGTTTTTGAAATTTTCTTAAATTCCTCAAGAGGCGTGACTTGGTGCCACGCCTCTTGGGAATTTTTGTTTTTTTGTTTTTAATTCTTTCTGGTTTAATTATTTTTTTTAATCAATTGTGAGAAGCCACACCTCTATATATTGTCCTCCTTTCCTTCCTTCAGTTTTTCACTTATAGTATTCCCCCCCCATTCCATCCTTCAATTTTTCATTTTCAGTATTCAGTTTGTAAAGAAAGTGAGTGAGTGTTGGTGTTGAGGCAAAGTAGAAAAAATTGAGAGGAAAAACAAAAGAGAAGAGAACAAAAGATTAGAGAAGAAGAGATTGTGTTTCAAATAATTTGAAATAAGGTAAAATTTAATTCATGCTATTTAAAATTATAATTCTTTATATTTGATAATTTAGTGTTTCTTATTCTTTTGCTATTAAAATAATATTTTGCTGTTTTTTTTAATTTTTTACAATTTGAATAGAAGTCTTATTTTGGAGGAGAAATTTCAAACTCATCAATATCAGGTTAGTTTTCAAATTTTAGAAGTTTTTTTACTTTAATTTGTTTATTATTAAGTTTGACATGATGTTGTGAATCCGATGTTAATTTTAACATTTAGTTTCAATAATTTAAGATTGATAGACATGACAGTAGCATTAGTTGATATTAATGGCATTTTCTTTTTGACTAATAGTTCATGCAAATCTAGAAAGGAAATAAAAGCGCGCTATGAAATATTAATTTTTACATTAGTGGTTATCAAGTAATTAAAATGCTAATATTTTGATATTAATTATTAAAAATATTCATATTAAGTTAGAAAGATTTAGGGTTCATAATAATGAAGTTAATCTATATTAGATGAAATTTTTTAAAAAATATATGTAGTGTAAATAATGTGTATCACATTTTATAGATTAATTGAAAGGTCCCTTTCCATAGAATCTCATGTCGTCCCTTGTGTTTCACGTGCTCTTTCCCACTTCAAGACATGTACCCCCTCGCACACAAGCAACAATGCCCCCCTCCACACAAGCAACAAGTGTCGCTCTCCCAATCATGGACACAAAGTACCCTCCTCCACACAAGCAACAAGTGCCCCCCTCCCACTTCAAGACGTATTGCCATGCATATTCTAGCTTCCTACTTCAAGGCTTGATAGAATAAAGTAATTAGTACATTCTAGCATCCCAATTCAAGGCGTGATAAAATACAATAATCAATACATTCTAGGCATGCAAGAATACAATAGGCATGGTCAAAAGATACAATAAGAGCAACCTATAAGCGTGAACGAATACAGTAAAATTAGGTATACATAAGATATATAATAGGGTTTTTGTAGCTGAACCAATCAAACATAAATTCTGATCAAGTGGTGAAGTGAGTCACTCATATACAAAAAAGTGAAGAATTGTGTGAACAAAAATTGAGTTGAGAGGAAAGAAAGAGGGGAAAAAAAAAAGAATCAAGTGAAAGAAAAGAGGGAAAGGAAATTTTTTTGAGGAACACCAGTAGACACTAACATTATTCTTATATGTATAGTAGCTATGAATATGTTACACATTGTGGTATATAGTGGAAGAAATATTACAAGAGACTATAATTCTATGAGTTATGATCGTCCTGCATATGGAGATATACCACTATCCCATTCGGCAATATACCAGTTATTATTGTCAAAGATATATGAAGTGTTGGGTTATAATAACCAATACTTTTTAAAAATTTTGGCAAAAATTTATTTGGATAAAGAGGCCTGCATATCAACTGTCATGTGAGTGAAAAATGATATTAATTTATCAAACTTGTTGGATCCAAAAGCTGGCATGAATAGTGTGGAGTTATTCGTTGAAGCTGAACCAATACGCCATAGTAATATGCAAGATATGTTATTGCAAGGGGAGCATGAATCATTCATGTCATTTCTAATGCAATATCCCTTGGGCGGTACTTTGACATCGCAACAAAGTCTCTTGGGAGGAGACCAGTATGCTACTCAATTTAATGGAAAATATGATCAAACAACTCTACGCCCACAGTCAGGGATTCTTAACTTGCCAACCGTAATATATGGCCTTGAAAACTTAAGAATTCATTATACATATGGTGGTGGTTCTACATCTTATCAACATCCCAACGTTGGTCCTTATATTTCCCACCAAGAATATTCGGGAGGACCTCAATATGAGCATGAGAGCCTACATGCAGACCCCAGCTCCCTTGAGCCATATGCAGACAGTTTTTGTGATTGAGAGCTTAGTGATTCAGAGCCTAACAATTATGACATGGATGAAGTAGCCGATGATGCCAATGAAGAGCTTATACCACCCCATGGTGAGGGAATCTCCAATCAAGCACAAGTGGCGAATCAATCACACTTGTATCCTGTAATTCTATTTTTCTCCACAATAAATGAAGATCTATCAGGAGGCTCTGTAGATATTCCATCTAAAGCGTTGGGGAATTATTATGACAGTATCTATGAAAAGCTTGAGAATGACATAGTTTTCAATGATAAGAAGCATGTTAAGGCCGCTATCAAGGATTTCTCCATATGTGTTGCTGGACAAAAATATCGAGTACTTGAGGGTACATCAAAATTATGAAAAGTGGTGTGTAAACTAGGGTGTTCATGAAATGTCCGGGCAGTTCTAGAAGAGCAAATGGGAATGTGGAAGATTACAAGGTATGGGAGCCCTCATACTTGTTTGATTAATGAAGTTTCGATTGATCATCGAAACTTAAGTCATGATATGATCTCTATGGACTTGTTGGGACATATTTGTAATGAGCCAGCATATAAGATAAAAAGTGTGCAGCAAATTGTGAAGGACAAATATGGATACGAAATCTCATACGCCAAGGCATGGAATGCATTGAAACATGCAAGAGAGCACATTTTTGGGATATGAGAAACTTCAGTAAGATTGTTACCTAAGTATATGGGAGCTCTCCAAAAGTGGAATCCAGACACCATTGTTGAGTGGGAGCATCAACGAACAGGCATACTAAGACAGAATATGTTGAAGTATGTGTTTTGGGCTTTTAAATTGTGTATTGATAGGTTTAAACATTGCCGCAAAATTATCAGTGTAGACAAAACTCATCTATATACAAAATATAGATACAAGATGTTGATTGCGGTGGCTATGGATGTAAATCAACGAGTTCTGCCATTGGCTTTTGCAATTGTCGATGAAGAAACCTTTTTATCTTGTAAGTAGTTTTTGAAAATGTTGTCCAAACACATTGTCAGATGGACGAAAGGTTTGTGCCTGATTTCTGATCATCACCGTGGCCTCTTATCTGTTGTTGAACACATACCTGATTTCATGCCTCATCACGGAGTACATCGATTCTGTCTGAGGCATGTCTGCTCTAATTTCAATAAATATTTCAAAAATATTTAATTGAAGGATTTATGTTGGAAAGCCGGCGTTGCAGTCCAAATTTAAAATTTTGATAGGCATATGGAAAAAATAAGAGAAACTAATGAGAATGCCTATTCATATTTGCAGAATATTGACAAAGCTCAATGGATATTCAGTCATGATGGAGGATGGCATTGCGGTATTCTGACTA
Organism: Jacaranda copaia; assembly: GCA_014898725.1. Taxonomy (NCBI): domain Eukaryota; kingdom Viridiplantae; phylum Streptophyta; class Magnoliopsida; order Lamiales; family Bignoniaceae; genus Jacaranda; species Jacaranda copaia. Next base: position 16,186 of record JACGDI010005706.1, read on the forward strand.
CAAACATGTCTGAGTGTTTCAATGGGGTACTAAAGGGTTCTCGTCGATTGCCAATTACAGCTATTGTTCAATAGACATTCTCTCGTTGTGTCAAACTATTCCTTGATTGAATGACCAAAGCTCATGGCATGATGAACAAGCAACAACATTGGGCCGATTATACATATAATATATATTCCAATTAGCAGCACTATTCTATTGAGCATATTGTTCAAAAGTTTGACTATACTCAACAATCAACTTCAATCATAACGCGCATGCACACAGGTTAGGAAAATCATGTCCAAGTTGTCAAACTTAGGAGACGTGAGTGCTTATGTGGAAAATGGGTTGAACTTGGTATTCCATGCTCCCATGTGATGAGTGCATGTCGACATTTTGGGTTAAACGCTGCAGCATTTGTCAAGCCATATTACAATATTGAATATTACTTGGCAACATATCAAGCAAGCTTTGAGCCAATATAGGGCGAAGATTATTGGGATGAGCCTAATTTTGAACTAGTCCATAATGCAGCCCATAGAGAGAGATGTGTTGCAAGAAGGGGTTGCACTACTCGTATCCAAAATGAAATGGATTGGCCCCAAGCACGTGCGAGACAACAAGCCCGCCGTCAAGTCCAAGCCGAAGCTAAAGCCCAAGCCGAACATTCTTGATTCTTCCAAATTTTTAGTTATATTTTATGTTCTATGTTGTTCCTTTGTATCAGATTTTATGAATAATAAATTTGTTGAAAATCTCAAAAATTTTAGACAATTTTGATCTATGTTACATTTCACTAACATACTTAAAAAATAAAATCCATACATTATTCTTCAAGAATGTATGATAATTCTTCAAATTACAAGCATCATTTATGATTGAAATGTATGATAATTTTTCAAGATTGTATTAATATATAAAATTGTGTACTATGATTTTACATGCCAATTTTAGCCAACATTCTAACATTACAAGTATACCTTCATGAGTTAATACATCACATAAATTGAAACACTTGCATTTTATAAAATGATATATTTTTACAAAAAAATTCAAAATTTATACTATTTTTTGACTCATTTTAAATATTTAAAAAAATTAATTAATTTAAATTTTAAATATAAAAATAATTATTAAATAAAAAATTATAACTGATGCCGGCCCTAATCTTATAAAATACCATAGAAATGGAATTATTTCTATTTTATGTCAGCCCTAATGCTACGAGCATGCTTCTTCCCGATTTTTAGGAATACAAAAATTTATTTCCTCAAATTCACATGCAAGAGGCGTCCAACTAATTAATTTTTATTAAACAAAAAAAAAAATCCATGCAAGAGGCGTGGCTTGGTGCCACACCTCTTGCATTTTAATAAAAAAAAAAAAAAAAAAAAAAAAAAAAAAAAAAAACTCCAAAGAGGCATGGCATGAAGCCACACCTCTTTGGACAAAATGAAAAAAAAAAAAATTCTGAACAAAATTTACCATGCAAGAGGCATGGTTCCAGGCCACGTCTCTTGCAAATTTATGGAAAAAAAATTTATTTGACAAAGCATGGGTTAAAACCACACCTTACAATACTTTTGCAACAACCCCCAAACCAAGTTAGTTTTGAAAAAAAAAAAATTCGCTGTATTTTCATAAATTACCCCTCTTTTTTCTAATTGGTTTCTGATAGGCAATTTGCTATTTCTAACTCATTTCTTATGTAAAAGTTACTGAGTAGAGAGAATATTAATGTAGTGTACAGTGGTAATTCGAATGGATTTGGTGGTTTCAGATTGGGTTAGAAAATGAGGGTAATACAAATTTATCCAACTAAACTTAATCAACCCAACTTTAAGAAAATTGGGTCAGTTTTTGGGTTGACACAATTCAATAACTTCTCATATTTTTTTTGGCAAAATATTAAATCCTAATATTCACATTTACAACCATTCAAGACAATAAGATAATAATAACAAAATAAGATTTAACACGTAAACAGGACAAGTACTTAAGTGCTTAACAACATTGAGTAATTTTAAAATTTCAACTGCAACTACGAAACATTAATAAAATCTGAAGTACAAAAAATTTAAAAGTATTTTCACAAAATTTGCTGGTTGACCAGAAATCCAACCCAACCCACCTCAAAATTTTCAAGTCAAACATTTTTTGACCACACCAAAAATCCTGGACGCAAACCCACTTTTTCTGTCGCATTCAGGTTGTATTTTTGGATCATGTCGAGAATTATGACTCTCCTAATAGACTTTATATATACTTCACTCCTGATTGAAACGCAAATCTAGTGAATGAATCAGAGTAGTGGAATGAGATTATCATTTGTGGAAAAGAAAAGGGAAAAACAGTAGTAAATACAGCAGGAATTATAAGCACAAAAATGGAAGAATCTCAGGTATATGTCGCAATACTTCTTCAATCCAAAATGTAAGAGTTATCATTTCTCTACAAGAAAATTGAGTATATGAAAACGCAAAGGTAAAATTAACTGATTTATTATCGCCCTGATACCTGGTGCAGCATTGGTTATAGCATTGGTTATAGAAGTAAAAGATACTCAAAATTTGTTTTATCCAAGATCTAATAAACCAGCGATATCTTAAAGCATAAGCATCCAGAAAGAAATCTCAAACGAGCATTAATTCTACTTGCGACTGAAACAGAACACAAGCGACAGCTGCAAAACCAAAAGCAGCCATCCAGGCTTCCCAAGATGAATATGCAAAACAGAGAGAACAGCGGCACCATTGGGAGAAGCAACCGGAACTGTAGCTGCAGGAAGTGGGGACAAAAATCCTGATGGGGTAGGTGGCACTGAAGGAGCACGTAGGACGTTGATATCGACTTTCTGTATGGCTTGGCCGCGACCGGGTACGCAGAGGAAGATTTGGTGTCCATGAGTATTGATCGTGAGGGTGTCGTTGCCGGTTGTATAAGTAGAGATAGGAGACAACTCATTGCATGCTCGGTATTCGGCATGTGTAACTTGTTGTAATTGGCACAATTAGCATAGTTAATTGTTAATTAACTTTGAATGGATGTCAATTATGGTTAGAATCCAAAGATTAATTATGGTGGTACAATAGAGGAAGAAAATTGCTTAAGTATTTCTTGTTGAGTTGTCTCACATGGAATGCTTGAGAAAGTAGAGACTTATTTGGATATTATAAAATCAAGTGGAGGAGTTTAAAGGTTATTTTGACCCTTCATTTGTCCCACATTGGTTTTATAAACTAGTGTGGACTAGTTTATATTGAACTCAAGTAAGAATGTTTGATAAATTGTTCTTTAAGGGGTTCACATAAGTGGACCACATGCGCACTACCGCAGCCGCCCGACCCAACTCCGAGGCGCAGGCGTTGGGGCGAATGTCTCAGTCTCAGTTTTATCTTTTTGGGACAAATTCAATTAAAAGATTAACTAAGTCATCTAGGCTTATCGAATAATGGGATTGACCGAATCATGAGTCATATCCATTGGAGATCTTGCCAGATAAGGATTAGGGTTTTTCTTATGGTTAAAACTCTAATTAATTAGCCTTTTTAGCCGCCAAACCCTAGCAAATATTAGGCTTGGCAGTCGGCCCATCTCCCACAGCCAGCCCTAATCCTTCTTTATAAATAGACTGCCTTGGGCAGACTTGGAGATACACCAAACACCACAAACGCGGTACCTTTTCTACCTTGAGTTTTCCCTCTTCTCCCACTGATTATCCTGTTGCTCCATGGCCCTCTCATATTTGAGCCTTTCTGCATTCTTATGTATTAAATATACACATATCTATACACACGAGGTCCTATATTCTGGTGATTTTGGCCATCTAGTTCTGATTTTGGCGATTGAGTACTAATCAAGGTAAACAAGAAAGAGTGCACCTGATCATTCTAGACCATTTCATCCTAGAAGGAGCTGCACTGTACCCATTGCACTCGTGCATTGGGGCGTTCATTTCTTCAAGGAAAATAGAATGTCTCTGTGATTTGGTCGTTCGATTGATTCTGTTATGATACAGTATCCTTAAGATAAGTTTACTTTTAAATTTTGTATTTACATTAGATAAAGCTGACAGCATGCTTTATTATTTTATTGCCTCGGTTGATATATGAATTTTAGCTTTTTCTGGACTCGCATTTGATTAAATAATTGCTTAAATTCTGATTTGCCTTAAATTTAACGTATATTTCTTAACACGCATGCTGTATGTTTAATTTTGACAACGCATGTTATGTGTATTAAATATGATATTGCATGCTTGATTTGAATTTCATATTAATAAAACACACGTACTGCCTTAATTGTGATTATCTGTTCTAATTCCTGATAATCTGATTTGCATGTTGGTATATCCTGCTACAAAATATCAATCTTGAAGAAATGAGTATTTCGTGTGTTTTTATCTGCTGAAATTCTGATTAGATATCCTATTTAGGAATCTTGCACGATATTTCTGAGTAGATATTCTGTCTAGGAATCTTACTTGATATTTTTGAGTAGATATCCTGTTTAGGAATTCAACCTAGATATTATGCTTTTAGGTTATTTTGTATTCAATCATAGTTGTCAGTTCTAGTGCTATTAGTGAAGTTGTGTCATCAAAAGTTGACCTTTCCGACCTTCTGGAAAAGTTCTCAGGCCAGTTCTTTAAGCGTTGGCAACAGTGCATGAAAATATGGCTGACGACGAAAGGTCTTTTTTCGATGATTCAGTTGACCATGCTAGAACCAACTGAAACTAATCCCAAAACTAAAGAAATAGCCGATTGAAAAATGAAGGATTAGATTGTTTGAGGGGTGATTTTGTCAGCTTTGTCTGATACACTCTTCGATGTATACTATTCTAATTCCTATTCGGCTAAGTCTTTATGGGATGAATTGGATAGGAAATACAATACGAAAGAGCAAGGGCTCAAAAAGTATTCGATTTCCAAATTCCTGAAGTATCAGATGGTTGAGGGCAGGTCTGTATCTGAATAGACAAATGAATTGATTAATCTAGAGCATTCTTTAGCTAATGCTGAAATGAAACTCCCTGAGAAATTTATGGTGACGTTAATTGTCGCTAAGTTCCCCAAGTCTTGGGAAGGCTTCGGCATGACTCTAAAGCATCAAAAAGGGAAATTAACTTTAGATGATCTAATGATTGCCATAAACATAGAAGAGGAACATAGAAATCAATCACACAATATTCCTATTGAATATAATCCTAAGGTAAATGTGATAGTGGGAAAGAAGAAAGTCAACATGAACTCAAACTCTAAAACCATCAATAAAGGAAAAATCAAAACAAATAAGAAATCGAAGATTGACAAGCCCTGCTAGAATTGTGGACAAAAAGGGCATTAGGCTAAGGAGTGTCCCTTTAAGAAAGCCAAGGCAAAAGCCCAGTCTACTGGACCAGTTGTCAACATGGTTGTTGGAGACACCAGCAAAGCTGGAGTTCCTGATGCATTCATTGACGAGTATGTTTCTTTTAAACCCAAATTATTCTCTATCTATGAACTATATGATTAGCTGATAGACACTGGTGCTAATGTGCACGTTTGTGTTGATAAATTACTGTTTGTATCTTACCAACTTGTTAACAGAAGGACTGTGATAATGGGGAACTCAAGTGCAGCCAAAGTGTTTGGGATAGGACGCATGGACTTGAAATTTCCTTCGAGGCGCATATTATCTTTGCAAAGGGTGCATCAGTCCCAGCAGTTTGAAGAAATATAATAAGTAGTTCTATAATAGTTATGGAGGGTTTTGAGATTTCCTTCAAATCAAATAAATTTGTAATTTTAAATTACGGAACTTTTATTTATAAAGGCTATCTTTCTGATGGTTTGTTCAAACTGCGAGTTGAGAACATTCTTTGTTCAAATAAAGTTGATGTTTCTAATTCTCCTATCATAAATGTTATTGAGAATTCTTCTATTTGGCATAGTCGTTTAGGACACTTAAATTTTAGTTCTGTCAAATGTATGATGAACTTAAATTTAATTCCTAAACATAAAATTGAACGTGGTCATAAATGCCAAATCTGTACTGAAGCTAAGCAAGTGAGAAAGCCTTACCATTCGATTGAAAGGCAAACTGAAATTCTTGACTTAGCACACACATACATTTGTGAGTTCAATGGAGTTTTAACAAAAGACAATAAAAGATACTTTATCACCTTTATAGATGATAGCATTAGATATTGTTATACTTATTTACTAAAACATAAAGATGAAGCACTAGAAAAGTTCATTACATTTAAAAATGAAGCTAAAACACAAACTAGTAGAAAACTTAAACAGTTAAGGTTAGATAGAAGCGGAGAATATGGGTCCAACCCATTTCATGAATACTGTCAGAATTTTGGCATAGTTCATGAAAAAATAGCCCCTTATTTTCCTGTTTCGAATGGGATAGCTGAATAAAATAATAGAACATTCATAGATATGATTAGCAGTTTGCTTTTGAATTCTGGATTGCCTAAGTATATATGGGGGGAAGCTCTGAATACGGCTTACCATATTCTGAATAAAGTTCCCCTGAAACATAAAGAAAGTACTCCATTTGAATTCTGAAAGGGCAAGAAACCTAGTCTAAAATACTTTTGAGTGTAGGGCTGTCTTGCAAAAGTATTAGTCCTTGAACATAAGAGGAAGAAGCTAGGTCCTAAGACTGTTGATGCGGTCTTTCTAGGCTATGTGGAAACATCTTATGCTATGAGATTTTTGGTTATTAAATCAAAGATTCCGGGCACAGATGTGAATATTATAGTTGAATTTTGTGATGCTACGTTCTTTAAGAACGTGTTTCCCATTAAGAGTGGAATACCTCCAAATGTTTCTTTAGATTCAACCCTAGAGTCTGCATCTATTCCGGATCATGTGGAAACGATGACAAATGTGGGGGGCGGTCCTAGTAGTAGCACAATTCTAGAAGAACTGGATGAACTTAGATGGAGTAAAAGGGCTAGAATCACTAAGGACTTTGGAAGTGACTTTGTTATTTATAATGTTGAGGGTGATTCTGTTACCTTCAAGGATGCTATGGCTTCCCCTGAAGCTTAGCATTGGAAGGAAGCCATTAAGACTGAGATGGATTCTATTGTCTCAAATAGGACATGGGAATTAGTCAATGTCCCTCCGGGTGTACTACTATAGGAAGCAAGTGGATCTTCAAAAGAAACAAAAATCTGACGGAACTGTTGAAAAGTTTAAAGCCAGGCTAGTTGCCAAAGGGTTTAACCAAAAGAGGGAATAGATTACTTCAACACCTACTCCTCAGTAGCTCATTTGACTATAATTCGAGTGCTTATAGCACTAGCTTCCATATATGGATGTGAAAACAACCTTTCTGTATGGTGATCTTGAGGAAGAAATCTATATGGATCAGCTAGAGGGATTTGTAGCTTCTGAAAATGAGCGAAACATTTGCAAGCTTGTTAAATCACTTTATGGTTTGAAACAAGTACCTAAACAATGGCATAAAAAGTTTGACAAAATCATATTGTCATTTGGCTTCATAGTTAAAGATAGTGACAAGTGCGTCTACTATAAAGCTAAAGGTGATAACTATATTGTGTTATGCCTGTATGTAGATGACATTCTATTAATAGGTTCCAATACTGAGATTATCAATGAGATTAAGTGTTTCTTAAAGAAGGATTTTGAAATGAAAGACATGGGTGTTGCAGATATGATTCTTGGACTTAAGTTGACTTGCTCAACTGAGAGTATAGCAATTTCTCAATCTCACTATATTGAGAAATATGACTATAAACAAAGTACAATCACTAAAACACCATATAATCCTTCAGTGGCTCTCTTTAAGAATGAAATTGGTGTACCAGTATCTCAATTGAGGTATTCTCAAATAATTGATAGCTTGCAGTATTTTGAAAACGGGTCGAGACCAAATATCTCATTTACAGTCTCCAAATTTGCTAGATACACAAGTTATTCCAATCGAACCCATTAGGAGGCTTTAGATAGGGTACTTCGGTATCTAAAGGGCTCAATTTCACTAGCCTTGCACTACAAGAGATTTCCTACAGTGCTGGAAAGATATAGTGATGCTAGCTGAATAGGCAAAAACTTTGAAAGTAATGGGTGTATAGGGTATGTATTTACCTTGGGTGTGGGAACTGTCTCTTGGAAGTCTACCAAACAAACTTTGGTAACTTGATCGATTTTTGAGGTTGAGTTGTGCGCTTTGGACACTACTGGGACAGACGCAAAATGGCTGTATAGATTGATAGTACAATTGCCCATGGTGACCAAACTTCTTTCGGGAATTGTTATACATTGTGATAACCAAACCACAATTGCAAAGATTAGTAGTTCAAAGTTCAATCAAAAGATCAAAAGACACATCTAAGTTAGACTAAAGTTTATAAGGGAGTTAGTGTTTGAAAGGGTTATAGCAAATGATTTTGTTAGATCCAAAGACAATATTGCTGATCCTTTAACTAAAGGACTTAATTTGTCCTCAGTTCATAAATTCGGGTTGGGGATGGGATTGCAAACCTATCAATGAGAGACCTGCAGTGGCAACCCAACCTACCAAGTGGCGATCCCACAAGGTAAGTTTAATGTGGTATAAACAAGTTGTTGAGTATATCAAGTTGCACCTAAAATTAATTGATACTTCGTATCTGGTATCTCTCCCTAGAATACCTAGTAGGTGCTGATTACTGCTAGTTTAGTAAGAGTTTAACTCTAAATGGAGTCAAGTTATTTGGACGAGATACTGGCAGTGCATCCCTAGAGACGCCTAACTAAATGAATGTAGTCCTTTGGCCGGGACTAAAGGAATTGGGTTATTTCTTGACAAACATTCATGACGCAGGATCGGGACAAATGGCCTTAATATGTCAACCCTAAAGATCAATACATAACCGTTAACTTGTTGTTACTAATGGATGCAATCACAACCACGAGAATTAATTTAAGACTTAGATCTATTTGTCCCGGTGATGGAAAAAGTCGAATAATTTAGGGAGTGGTTCAAACTGAAAGGTACCATTTCTGAAAGCGAGCAATGATTGAATCGGATAGCCATTATCTATGAATTTGTAGGGGATTATTGTAATTGGCACAATTAGCATAATTAATTATTAATTAACTTTGTATGGATGTCAATTATAGTTGAAATCCAAAGATTAATCATGGTAGTGCAATAGAGGAAGGAAATTGGTTAAGTGTTTCTTGTTGAGTTGTCCCACATGGAATGCTTGAGAAAGTGGAAACTTACTTGGACATTTAAAATCAAGTAGAGAGTTAAAGGGTTATTCTAACCCTTCATTTGTCCCACATTGATTTTATAAACTAATGTGAATTAGTTTATATTGAACTTAAGTAAGAAAGTCTGATAAAGTGTTCTTTAAGGAGTTCATATGAGTGGACCACACACCTGCCGCTGCCTGGCCCAACTCTGGCTTCGGCTTTGGGGCGCGGGCATTAGGGCGAATGTCTCAATCTCAGTCTTATCTTTTTGGAATAAATTCAATTAAAAGATTAATCGAGTCATCTAGGCTTATCGGATAATGGGATTGATCGAATCATGAGTTATATCCATTGGAGATCTTGCCAAATAAGGATTAGGGTTTTTCTTATGGTTAAAACTCTAATTAATTAGCCTTTTTTGCCATCAAACCTTAGCAAATATTAGGCCTGGCAGTCGGCCCATCTCCCACAGCCAGCCCTAATCCTTCTCTATAAATAGATTGCCTTGGGCAGACTTGGAGATACACCAAATACCACAAATATAGTACCTTTTCTTTCTTGAGTTTTCCCTCTTCTCTCATTGATTATCCTGTTGCTCCACAACCCTCTCATATTTGAGTCTTTCTGCATTCTTATATATTGAATATACACATATCCATACATAAGAGGTCTTATATTCTGGTGGTTTTAGCTATCTAGTTTTGATTTCGGTGACTGAGTATTGATAGAGGTGAACGAAAAGAAGTGCACCTGATCGTTCTAGACTATCTCATCGTGGAAGGAGCTGCGCTGTACCCATTGCACTGGTGAGTCAAGGCGCTCGTTTCTTCAAGGCAAATAGAATTTCTTTGTGATTTAGTTGTTTGATTGATTCTGTTACGATACAGAATCCTCAAGATAAGTTTACTTTTAAATTTGGTATTTACATTATATAAAACTGATAGCATGCTTTATTATTTTATTGCCTCGATTGATATATGAATTTTGGCTTTTTTTTGGACTCGCATCTAATTAAATAATTGCTTACATTTTGATTTGCCTTGAATTTGACGTATATTTCTGAACACGCATGCTGTATGTTTAATTTTGACAATGCATGTTATGTGTATTAAATATGATATTGCATGCTTGATTTGAATTTTATAATGATAAAATGCATGTACTGCCTCAATTGTGATTATCTGTTCTAATTCCTGATAATCTAATTCGTATGTTGGTATCTCCTATTGCAAAATAACATAACTTGCATCACATTGCAAAAATACTCAAAAACTATTTATCTTCTATGCTATATAAAAAGGAAATGCCTTTACACACTCAAAGTGGAGGTTATGCCATGTTATATCAAAATTTACTTTACCAATTACACCCTTAATTTTAATTTAATTTCAAATGTGATTTTATCACTTAATTTAATATTAAAAATACAAATAATATAGTGTACAAATAATATAGTGAAAACATAATAACAGAATTTATGGAATATATAGGTAGATATGTTTAACAATTTTAAACTTTTGATGTAGAAATAATTTGCTAAATATGAGTTTATATTTGTGGATAATTACTATTGTATTCTATTGATCTTATTATTGTTAAAATTATGTTATTGCTAATGTGCACTTTAAAAAATTGAGAACTTTATTTATTAATATAATTTAGCATTAATAGTATGATGAATTAATATGCACGTAAGGATGACGTGCCACAATGACTAGTAATAGAAAAAACGACTTGGTGAGATAAGCCAAGTAAAAGGGTGTTCGGCAACAAAGCTTTTTTAAAGGATTTTATAAGATACAAGAGCTTTTAAGCTATTAGATCCAAAATGTTAAGATAAATAAGATTTTAGAACTTATAAGAATTTAATAATAACTAAGATCTTAAAAAATAAGGAACTCTGTATCTATTTTATACTATCTATAAAAGTATGAATGAGTATAGTTGTTTCTTCCGTGTTATGTGATGGCGGAAGTATCCCTCTCTAATAATACTATCACTTTTAATACACATGGTTCAATGGTAATTACAACCAAATTAAGTTTATTTTTAATTAGGCTCTTAGAAAATAGTAAATATAATGGTGATCGATCATGAATAGCCTACCTTGAGACATTGGTGGTCGACTAGCCTTCGTAGATGGCCCAATTTCCCTTCCAACACTAACCCTCATTCTACTCAAACTCTCAGAAGAACTCAACCCCCAACTAGAAGATTTGCTAGTCCCACTAGACAAATCATTTACCCTTTCAGTCGAGTCCCCAAATGACCATATTTCCTCATAATCACTCCACTTCCCACTGCTCTCCTCAATGATTCTAAGCATGTTTTAGATCTTAAAGGTTGCAAAAAAGGAAAGACAAAGAACAAAACTATGCAAGAATGGAGAAAAACTTACAAAACAAACAAAAGAAGGAGGAATTTGTGATTCTCGCTTGGAGCTTGATAAATACAGCCATTTGAAGAGAAATTTGCAGAGCTCGATGTCCCAGTGATACAGTACATGTGGTAAATGAAAAATACAGTGCACTATTTATATCACTCAACTGAGGGGTAAATCAATAGGAAAAAATGACCGATTACTTATTGCATAATTGCTGGTCAATAAATTTCATTGCCTAATATAACTGCCACATTTATTACACTAAAACCTTGGTCAAAATTCAAAATTGAATGTTGTTGCACATATATTGTGATTTTGAAGATCAGTTACTCCCCATTCCTTCTCTTTGCAAGCTCGATCAGGACTTGAGAGTAGGGGGTCTCATGATATGGGAAGTGAACCGAGCCTAGTACGCCCAATATTAGTCGACCAACCCAGGGATGCATTGGGCTAGCTGACTAATGTAGGCCATTAGCATTTCTACAGTCAACCAGAGTGCGGTAGATAGAGTATGGTCGAGAGGTCCACAGTTGGGGCAATGCCTCGACCAGAGGAGGTCGACTTAAGAGACAAAAAGGTCTCCCCGCCACAGGTCACTATTGCATTAAATGCAATCCAACCACCACTCTACCATATTAAAAATGCTGACAAACGGCGTGCCTCCGCATTAACAATGCGTATCTCCATAGTACCACCAACATGCCCCTGTATTAAACGCAGAGATCTCCTTCATATCCCAAAAGAAGAAGGGACACGCCACTTAGAGAAAGGTTTTAGGAAGAGAAAACCTAAAGTTCTTAGACAAAGGCAAAAATAGGCCCGTCAATAGGTAGGGTATTGCCCTATCCAAGCTCATGACAATAGTATAATATCCATACCTATACCCGATAAATAGACTTGAGACCTAGACCCTACCCAGACCTATTAAGAAAAATGGAATAGGTAAGGGTAGGTTCTGTACCCATAAAATACCCAAATATCCAATACCCAAAAATACCCAACATCAAATATTCATGTTCCAACTCCTTCGTTCCCAACTTTAATCTTTCTTACTCATAAAACTTTATTTAGTTATCATTTTCATCAAAACAAAATTCAAAAATATATTAAAAATAATTGAACGAGCGTAATTATGTTTATATGCAAAACTTACCCACATACCCCATACCTCGAAATTACTCATTTTTCAAATACTCAAATTTAACTAGTTAACCCAAATTACTTATATCAAAATTAAATTTATACTAGTAATCATGGCATACTTGAAGGGCACGTTTGGATGTATGGATTGGACTTGATAGATTATATTATCAAGCCTTAGCAATGTTTGGTTTTGGAGAAATAGGCCCCTGATAGATAAAGGGTCCGGTCTATTAATCCACAATTCAATTGATGAATAATCCCCACAATTTGATTTAGATTATGTAATGCTTTATCATGTTAGTAAAAAAATAGCTAATTATTTGACAATTATATCCATGAAACTCATAACATTTGACAATATTACATGGCCCATTTATTTAATCCTTGTATCCATATAAGGGATTGATAAAATAAATACATGTGCAAAATATGAAATTCAAGTCACTAAACATAGTATTATATTATCTTCAACAATGTGATTCCATCATATCATTATAATTTTATCAATCCTATCTATATGATCAAACATGCCCGAAGTGTATACTTAAAATTTTAATATATATAAAATAAAAAAAATTAAAATTATTTTGATTATTTAATTTAATAAAATTATCTAGCATGCTATGTTTGTATTGAATAACCCAATTTTGTAGAAATTAATTACATTAATGTGGTATTTATTAATTAAAAAAATTCAGTGATCGAATTTTAATAAATGTACACTTTGTTACATAAGCAAAGTGTTAGTAATTTATTCAATTATTATGCTACAAAAGGCCTACAAATGGGCTTTTATCGTCATTCACTAGCTGAATTTGTTTAAATCATACAAAATGGATACATTAAATCAAGCTCTGTTTACTAACACATATTAATATACCCAATAATCAATTTTAAATAGATTTACAAAATTAATTTAATAATAGATACATTAAACTATTAAATCAATGTATTAAATTACATTTTGTGGCAAACACATTAATAAAATAATTCAAATAAAATAAGGCCTTTTCCTTTTTTATTTATATTTATAAATATTTACTAAATGTAATAGTGTAAATTTTTTCTACTATTTAAATATATTTGATTGAATATATTACATGAAATAATAATATTTCAAAAAAATGAAAAGAATAAAGTTAAAGAAAGAAAAAATAATATGTTAGAGAAAAAAACATAATATGGGGAAGAGAGAGAAGTGATACATACTCACGTGGTTCTTATTTGTTTGATATACCAAAAATTAAATATATAAATTAAATAAATTACAAATTAAACAACTAAAATTAAATGTATACTCTTTTTTAATTTAACAAAATTGAGTTAACTTTTTTAAAATATGCCAAAAAATAGCCAATATTAATAAATTACTCTATCATTCAAATATTAGGTAGTTTTAGCATTTTAATTGACAATAAGAAAATTTGATAAAGATAAAAAAATTAGTTAGGTCAAAGCACAATTCAAAAATTTGGTCTAATAAGCTAGACCCAACCTTAGACCCAATGGGTTTTGGGTTTGATAGGGTAGGGTCTAGTTTAGGGTCTATTATTTGGGTATTTTAGGGTATAGGTCTAATTGGGTCTATAGGTTAAATAAAGTAGGGTAAATATATGATCTAATTATTTGAGTATATTAAATGGATATGGATTTAGGTAGGGCAATACTCTACCCATTGACAGACCTAGGTGAAAGCCCTCATTGCATAAGCAAGGGCAACATAGATATTTAACATCTTATAAGAGACTATAAATTCCCTCTTGCAGCCCCTCTTCGAGCTATGTTCAATATAATTTTGGTCCTCACTCCATCACTCTAAATTTTGGTCGATTGTGCTGACTCGAGCATCAAAGTGCCTTAATTGAGAACCTCATCGGCTAGCCTGAAGTGTGTAGATTGGTTGTAGGACTCAACCCGCTACCATCCTAATACTCACCCCAAGCCCACCATGTAGTTGATTATAGTAGACTAGAGACCTATCCACTCACTCTCATATCCAAGCAACATCATAGACTCTTTCGAAGTAGGACATAAACTATGTCTTCACTAACTTCCTATTGGCAAAACATAAAAAACTTTTGTCGAGTATTGAAAAATCAATCAAAATCATGAAAATGAATACATAGAAGGATGATGAAGAAAAACATATATTTTATGCATATTTAATTAATTTTTTAATGAATCCAACTAAACTCGAATTCAGTCTAAATTTCAAGTTTTATTAAACAAAAAAATAAAAATAAAAACAATAAGCTTGATTTAAATCTTAACAAACCAAGTTCATACAAACTTAAGGAATCAATATGGAATTGAGTATTTATTTAATAAGTTAATTCATTTTTCAACCCAAGGTTAATTTATACTATGTACATATTGAGTAATTATTTATTCAAAAGATGAAGTTCATTCACAAACTTATACGCTAGCAAATTAAAATATATAGGTATAACATATTAATATGATTCAAAATTAAGTTAGCTATTTGAGGGTGTCTAACTAAATTTATTTAAAAAATCTTGTAAGTTTCTAAATCTTATAAGATATTTTTGGAGTTTATAAGATAAATATTAAGTTTTATCCAGAGTACCCAGCAAAATTAGATTTTTCTTTAGATCAGGAACATGATGCACATCTATAAAGGTCCTCAAAATACCGTTGTGTATCCTAATACTCACTGTGCCAATCCCTTCAATCCTGCAAGAAGCATCGTTTCCCATTAGCACTTTACCACCATCACATTCTGATAAGTAGTAAATCAATCCTCTCATAAGCACATATGGTAGGAACAACCACTATCCAAAATTCACTCGAAACTCAAAAGACTCTCAGTTATATTGAAAACAAGCCCACCACCAGACTTATCCTCAACAATTCCTACAACATCATCCCATTTCTAATTAGAAGATTCACCTAAATCCTTCGCCTTTCCACATTCTGGACAAGTTTGGTTTCGGTGCTCCCATTTCCTCCACACCTAAAACATTTATCATTTGTTCTAGACCTAGTTTGGGACTTAGATTGGCCTCTACTCTTTTCCCTTTCTCTCAATCTCCCTTTTGCAACTAATCCATCTCTATTTTGACTATCGTTACTGCCTAAGACGTGTTTTCTCAGTTCATTCAAATTCAATGAACCTTTCACATTCTCTATTGAAATAATATCTCTCCCATACAGCAAAATAGTAACTAAGTGCCCAAAGGATTTAGGCAAAGAATGCAAGAGAATTAAAGCTTGATCTTCATCTTTAATTTATACATCTATACTAGCGAAATCTAGAATCACCTTCTTGAAATAATCAATGTGCTAAGTAATAGATGTACATTGCTTTATCCTTAATGTGTATAACTATTGTTTCAAATACAATCGATTTGTGAGGGATTTCGTCATATAGAGACTCCCCACCTTTGACCATAATCTCGCTTGTGTACTTTTGGCAACTTCTCTCAATACATTATCTTCAAATGATAACACTAGAGTACTATAAGTCTTCGCCATAGATTCATCCTTCTACTCATCTGACAGTATCTCTGACAAGAAATCTCTGCCCTTTAATGCTCTTTGTAAACCTTGTTAACACCGAAAGGTTTGCACCTTTATCTTCCACAACCCAAAGTCGTTCTTCCATTCGAATTTCTCTACTTAATACTTTATGGCTGACATTTGATCAATCCTGGCTCTAGTACAAATTTGTTGAAACCTAGAAAGACCAAATAATATGATTGAGAAGTAAAAGTAAAGCAATTCAATGAAACAAATAACAAAATTTAATGTAGTTTGGTGATGTGCCTAATCCACCCTTCCGACAAAGAAATAAATTTATTAATTCTAAAACAAAGTGCCAAGTACAATTTAAGTCCCACAAATCTCTCAAGAACACACAACACCCTTATTCTAAACTCCGTTACTATCTCGAAAGCATTATAGAAACTATTGTCTAGGGTTCGTCTCACATTAACCTAGAAGAAAATGGGGTTTTACTCAAGGATATAAAAAACTAGCCTATAGACTTGGGTGCCGCATGGGGTGTGCAACACTTGTGCCTAACAATCGTATCTCATCTTGCTAAACAATGATTTTATATTTTATATTTATATAAAAATAAAAAAATTGGTATGAAGGAGATGAAAGAAGATTTATAAAAATATATTTAAAAAGAATAAATAAATAAAATTTAAAATATATGAAATAACTAGCGGTAGTATAGTCCTTATATATTGAAATTAGGGCTAAACCTTAGCAAATAATGAGGAAGAGGTGGTGTGCATAATTTTTAAAATCACAAGGAAGTTTATTTCCTATTTTTTATAGGGTTTTTTTTGCTCTTTTCCATTTTTACATGGATGAAATACAATTTGCCCTAGTTTATATATAATATTAAATCTTGAACAAGAGGTTGTCACCTTAGGATAACTCGTGAATTTTCATTGCATAAGTATACTAGCCAAATAGTAAAGTTTGCTACTAGTATTTCCACAATTTTATTTATTTATTTTTTAATTAATGACATTTTTGTTGATTATTGGCCTTTGAAATTCCTTCAACTGTAAAATTTCAGTTTTGCGGCCAAATGCATTCTGACAAGTGATACAACATCATACCATTATGTACTATATGCAAACAAGAATTACAACATATCCATCATCCGTCCTCGGTCCGTCCGAACTAAACCACAGCAAGCCTCCTATTGGCTTGTCACCTATCATCGCCCTACTAGTTAGAGTATTTACACCTTTGTAGATTGAGTTTCGATGCCAACTATATTTGTAAGTTGGACTAAATAGTTCCAAACTTTAATTATACTCATAAACTATTAAGATATCACTTAACAGATAATGTGCGGTAAAAATAGCTTAATTGAAACCTGCACATCAACTCGAAATGTCAAATGTCAAGATTAACCATATTTGTATTGAATTAGATTTGTCGAACCACCTAACTAAAAGTACATAGTTTTTAGAGTAAATGTATTTTCATATTTACGTAATAGTTTAAGGGTATTTTGGGATATATTACCTCATTTCGTTTATAGTAGCTAGCCTAATTTGGGCATGTTGTTATTTAATATCCCATGACATGTCCCACAATACTATTTTCCATGTTGTGTGAAATTAGATGAATTCGGTTATGTACGTGGGTGGCCAAAGCACAAAGATCCATTTTCTCAGTTTCCACCTTCTCTCGTGGCAATGCTGCATAATAGGAGCTCACCACACAAACATGATTTCCAAGTTTCAAAATTTCTCAGTATAATAACAACAGTTATTCACCCTTATTTCCAACATTTCAACTCCAAAAGCAAAGATTCTCTATAGAAAACAAGCATTGAAATTTACCAGAGTGATATTTAGGACAAGACAAAGATGACAAGTGCTGAGTCTTCCCCACAGCCTTATAAATCAAGAATCACTGCCTATGTTGTAATATGTTGGATTTTTGCTGCCTTTGGAGGCTTAATGTTTGGCTACGACATTGGAATTTCAGGTATGTGGAAGCCACTTATGCTCGATTTTTTCCCACTTCCTCCCGTGTGATCAATCTTTTTTCTGCAAATAACATGTGGATATAAATTTTCAAACTTTAGAAGATTCACAGACGTAGTGAATTTTTGTAATAATAATCGACAAAATATTGTTTTTTGGGTGATGTGTGGTAGGTGGGGTTACCTCCATGGACGATTTCTTGAAGAAATTCTTTCCCAGTATCTACGAAAGAAAGCTACATGCCAAGGAAAACAACTACTGCAAATATGACGATCAGTTGCTTCAACTTTTCACGTCTTCGTTATATCTTGCTGCTCTTGTTGCTAGCTTTGGAGCATCAAAGGCCTGCACAGTGCTTGGGAGACGCCCCACAATCAGATTTGCAGCTTTACTTTTCATCATTGCAGCTGTAATAAGTGCAGCAGCACCAAACAAGCCTCTGCTAATTCTTGGGAGGATATTATTTGGAGTTGGAGTGGGGTTTGGCAATGAGGTAGCAACAATTTATAAATCTACAGACAAATTTAATGCTCACAAAATTAAAACAGGCTGATGATAAAAGAAATTTCTACCTGAATCTTGCAGTCGGTTCCCCTATTCTTATCAGAAGTCGCACCAGTCCAGCACAGGGGTGCCGTCAACATTCTTTTCCAGCTCTTTGTAACAATAGGGATCCTAATAGCAAATCTTGTTAACTACGCCGTTTCATCTGTGCATCCACACGGATGGAGGATTGCACTAGGCCTAGCCGGGATTCCAGCCGCCTTCCTCTTCATCGGCTCATTTATCATCATGGAGACTCCCTCCAGCCTGATCGAGCGTGGCAAGGAGATGGAAGGCCGGCAATCGCTGCAGAAGATCAGGGGTGTTGATGATGTTGAGACTGAGCTTATGCAAATCAAATTAGCCTGTGAAATGGCCCGGCAAGTCAAGCATCCATACAAGAAACTAATGAAACGTGCCAGCATTCCACCATTGGTGATTGCCATCGCCATACAGGTCTTCCAGCAGCTCACAGGGATCAATGCCATCATGTTTTATGCGCCTATTCTGTTCCAAACTGTTGGATTTAAGAGCGATGGCTCTTTGCTTTCTGCGGTCATCACAGGGACTGTCAACGTTTTGAGCACCATTGTTTCCATTGTCGCTGTCGATAGGATCGGACGCAGGAAGTTGCTCCTCCAGGCTAGTGTGCAGATGCTCTTATGCATGGTAATATCTTTTTATCCTATACTTTTTATCTTATATACTATCTCCATACCTTTTAAACCTTTTTGGAGATAATTATAGACACAAACTAGTTCAGATCCTCCATTTCGATAGTTATTTCATCTTCTATTTTCACATCATATAAATATTTCCTTATAGAAAAAACACTTGGATATGGATCAAATGCACTTGCGATGTATTCTTGAAGTGGAATACATATGAAACAGATTTTAAGGATTGGTCTTCTGTTTTCAGAATAGAATGCAACTTAGAGGTTGTTCAACAACTTATAATATGTTAGAAAGTATTTGGTAAATTTTTCTAAAAAGGAGCTTATAACATCTCAAAATAAGATTCTAACTTTTTATAACCTTTCCTTATAGAAAAGGTAAGGAGATTATAACTTATTCTTGAAATCATAACAAGTTCGTCTAATTTTAACTATTTTAATTATAAAATTGTCATTATAAACATCTTTAAATTTCAAAATCTTATTTTATTCAAACACTTCAATAACTATTTCTAACATCTTATACTCCGAAAACATCTTATAAGATGTAAGAGCTTATAAGATATTTTAAATAAGTTTAGCCAGATTTCCTTTTTAGTACTATTCAGTACAAATTATAACTAGCAGAGAGCAAGACTGAAATATCTAGCAACAACTGATAGAAAAATTTTGTTGTAGATTGCAGTTGGAGCAATTCTGCTGATTTATTTGAAGCCCACAGGCACACTTGACAAGGGGCTTGCCGCCACAGTGGTGGTGTTTGTGTGTTTATTTGTGATGTCTTTTGCATGGTCTTGGGGTCCCATGGGCTGGCTAATACCCAGCGAAATCTTCCCATTAGAAACAAGAACTGCAGGATTTGCATTCGCCGTTAGCACCAACATGCTCTTCACATTCATCATCGCTCAGGCATTCTTGTCTATGTTGTGTAGCATGAGGGCTTATATTTTCTTCTTCTTCGCGGCATGGATACTTATTATGGGATTATTTGCGATGTTTCTTTTGCCGGAGACAAAGGGTGTCCCGATTGATGCAGTGACTGAGAGGGTTTGGAAGAAGCACCCAATTTGGAAGAGATTCATGTCAAAAGAAGTTGTAAAGAGCTCTGAAATGGTTTGAATATGGCTGAAAGGGATGGAGAGTTGAAGTTATTTCCTCTCACCCTTCTTTGGTTTTTGGTTTTATCTGTCTGCTTTTGGTTTCCCATTTTGACTAAACAAAGGCTTAGAAATATTACCGAAGAATAGGAAATGAATAATTTCTTGAATTGATGCATTCAGGGTCTGACTATTGGGTCAAGACTGAAATGTTTATGCATTGAGGCAGAATAAATAACATTTGTTGGAGCTCTTATTCCTTTCTGATTTATTGCTCAGGTTCTTTTATGCAAAATCTTCTTTTTCTTTGTCTTCTTTTTAATAATTGGTTTGGGATAGGCAATTTGCTCTATCTAGTTCATTTCTTATGTAAAAGGTGTTGAGTAGAGAGAATATTTGTGTAGTGTACAGTGGCAATTTGAATGGATTAGGTGGTTTTGTATTGGGTTGGAATACGAGGGTAATATAAATTTATCCAACTAAACTTAATGAACCCAAGCTTAAGAAATTGGGCTAGTTTTTGGGTTGACTCAATTCAATAATTTCTCATATTTTTGGCAAAGTATTAAATTCTAATATTCACATTTACAACCATTCAAGAGAATAAGCTAATAATAGCAAAACAAGATTTAACTGGTAAATAGGACAAGTTAAGTGCTTAACAATATCGAGTAATTTAAGAATGTCAACTGCAATCATGAAGCATTAATAAAATCTGAAATACAAAAAATTTAGAAGCATCTTTCCAAAATCTGCAGGTTGACTCGAAATCCAACCTAATTCAAAATTTTCAAGTCAAAAACATTCAGCTCGTTTTTGACCACACTGAAAATCCTCAACCCAAACCACTTTTTGTGTCGCATTCTAGTTGCATTTTTGGATCATGTCGAAAATTATGACCCTGATTATAGGCTTTATATATATTTCACTTCTGCTGATTGAAACGCAAACCCAGTGGATGAACCCAAGTAGTGGATGAGATTATCATTTGTCGAAAAGAAAAGGGAAAAACAGTAGTAAATAAGCAGGCTTATAAGCACAAAAATGGAAGAACCTCAAGGACATGTGGCAATACTTCTTCAATCCAAAATGCAAGAATTATCATTTCTCTGACAAGAAAATTGATTCTTCGAAAACACAAAGGTAAACACTAACTGAATTATTTTCTCCCGGATAACTGGTGCATCACCGGTTATAGAAGTAAAAGATACTGACTTTTTTCATCCAAGATCTAATAAACCAAGGATATCTTAAAGCATAAGCATCCAGAAAGAAATCTCAAACAGGCATTAATTCTACTTACGAATGAAACAGAACACAAGTGATAGCTGCCAAAACCAAAAGCAGCCATCCAGGCTTCACAAGATGAATATGCAAAACAGAGTCAGCAGCGGCACCATTGGAAGAAGTAACCGGAACTGTAGCTGCAGGAAGTGGGGACGAAAATCCTGATGGAGTAGGTGCTACTGAAGGAGCACGGAGGACGTTGATATCGACTTTCTGTCCGGCTTGGCACTTGGCAGTGACCGGGTACGCCACAAAGGAAGAAGTAGTGGCCATGAGTACTGATCGTCAGGGTGTCGTTGCCGGTTGTACAAGTACAGATAGGAGACGACGCATTGCATGCTCGGTATTCGGCATGTGTAACTTGCGTCACGTTGTAAAATTGAGGGTTGTACTAAAAAAACTGTATATAATAAAAAATAAAAAATAAAAAAAACGACTTGGTGAGATAAGCCAAGTAAGAGGCTGTTCCGCAGCAAAACTTATTTAAAAGGATTTTATAAGATGCAAAAGTTTACAAGATATTATATTTAAAATGTTCAAATAAATAAGATTTTAGAATTTATAAGAAGTTAATAATGACAAAGAGGGTGTTTAGGTGAGTTTATAAGTTCCTTAAAACATATTATAAGATATTTAAGAGCTTATAAGTTGATAAAAAGTGTTTCGTAATTTTTTTTAAAAAAAGAACTTATAAGATCCTAAAATAAGATGTTAGTGGCTCATAAGCTTTTTTGAAAAAAAAATAAGAAGACCCTAACTTGTTTTGAAAATCTTAACATGCTCCTTCATTTTTAACTATTTTAATTATAAAATTGCCATTATTAACATCTTTTATAAGCTTCACGATCTTATTTTATTCAAGCACTTCAACAACTTATTTTAAAAATAAGATCTAATATCTTATAAGCTCTAAAAACATCTTATAAGATGTAGGAACTTATAAGATGTTTAAAATAAACTTAGCCAAAAGGTGCTAGACTTATTTTAAACATCTTATAAGCCCATACATCTTATAAGACGTTTTGGAGCTTATAAGATATTAAATCTGTTTTAAAAATAAGTTGTTGAAGTATTTAGATAAAATAATATTTTGAAGCTTATAAAATGTTAATAATAGTATTTTTGTAATTAATATGATTAAAATAAAACTAGCTTGTTAAAATTTTCAAAATGAGTGAGGCACTCTTTACTTTTTTGAAAAGAGCTTATAAGCTTCTAATATCTTATTTTAGGAGTTTATAAACTCTTTTTTCAAAAAAATTTACCAAATATTTTTTGCCTTCTTATAAACTCTCAAACATTTTATAAAATGTTTTGAGAACCTTATAAATTCACCCAAACATTCTCTAAGATCTTAAAAATAAAGAACTCCTTATTTTTTTAAAAAGAGCCTATAGGATCATGATATCTTACTTTAGGAGTTTATAAGCTCTATTTTTTTTTCTCAAATTTTACCAAATACTTTATGAGTTATGACTCTTATGTAGGAATTAGTTGCTTAATGTCATGATTCCAGAAAAGGTGATGTCGAACTCCTTTGTTCGGATCAGTTTCTCGCATTGCATTAGTACAGAAATTCTAAATGAACCTTTCTCCCTTTTCAAATCCTTTTTGGATCAAGTGCAGAAGTAGTCGAGATTGACAAAGTTTCAAACTCGTATCCAAATTAACCTCGTGATCATCTTATTTTTCAAATCAAAACATCCTTGTCTCAGTTTGCACTGAGGCTGTTGCGATGAATACTAAGCTACAAAAGTTCGTGTAAAACTTGGAAATCTGTGTCCTTTATATCGTTTTCGGATAGTCCCGACCTCTCTTTGATCAGTTGCATTTTCCCTGTTGAGTCTTTAACAATAAATTTTCTTGTATGCAAAAATTAAAATTACAAAACAAGAAAAATTGTACAAATAAAATCAAAATAAATCAATCTCAATCAACTATGGATTCTATCTGTAATCTAATCACTTGATTCTTTCCTTCTAAATAAAATTTTGAATTAAGCTCTCCAAAAAACACCTTAAATGCCATGGATCTCTTTTAAATTTGATTTGAATAAAATAACGTCAACTTGAGAGCTTTGCAGCTTAATCTTGAATCAAACACCAGAAATATATGAGTTCCATGAAAAACGCCTTGAACGCCATGAATCTTCTTAAATAAAAGTAGCGCCAATTCAAGCGCTTTGTACCTTAATCTTAAATCAAATGCCAAAATATATGAATTAAGCGAAGAACGCTTTGAACGTCATGGATCTCCTTGAATACAAATAACGTCAATTCGAGGACTTCGCACCTTAGTCTTAAATCAAATGCCAAAAATACATGAATTCCACGAAGAACTCTTTGAACATCGTGGATCTCCTTAAATTTGCTTGAGAGAATTGCTGGACTCCTTCCAAGTTCTCTCGTCTACTGGAATTTGTGCTGTGTCAAATGAGCTGGAATCACCTCTTTATATAGGTGTTTAAAGGAAGACTTTTAAATTGACTTGAATCCTTCAAAGGTTATCTCTTTAATAAGACAATATGAAACATCAAGAAATAATTCAGGGTATATTTGATTTGATAATATCTAACATCAAAAGATAATATCAATATCAAATATCTTTAATTTGATTGGTCCATGAATGCAAATACTTCATCGTTGACACGTGTCAATATTTGATTTGAATATAAAATAAATATTAAATTATTAATTAAAATTAACTATTTATCTTTTGAAATTAAATTTAATATTCCAAAATTTAAATAGAAAATTTTAAATTAATATTTAATATACTATTTTACATGTCACTTCTCAATTGATCAAAATTTTAATATGTTTAGAAATGCCCCCACTTCAAGGTTTAACGAAGAGGTGCAAATCAATCCCAAAAGAAATGAAATTTAAAGTATTTGAGAACATATTATATATAATGAAACATGTGGGCCAAACCAAAGCCCATATCAAAATTCACATGATAGGCCCAAAATTACTTCTTCATAGCAAAATCCATGTCAACAAGCTTTACTTCACCTTTAGAATTTTATTTTGTTTTAATAATTATGTGCCCACATGCATAATTAAAATTCTCAATTGTCAATTTTCCCTTGACTATCTTCGTGGCCAAGTGATTCAAAATTGCTAAACACGATCAAATTGGCCAAGAGACACACAAAACATTAAAAGTTCGCTACCGCAGGGAGTATATAAAACCAACAGAAACACGAAAGACATGTAAACCAAATTGGAGTGTGGGAACAATCCTCTACAGTACTAGCTTCTTCTTTTTTTTATGCAAAATAAAGATAATTTGAGTCCTATTTTCTATGTGATTCTAACTTCAACTGTGTAAGCAGGATTCTTTATTGTCCCTTTGAAATCAACATTCTACCTTCACGATATCAGGTTAACATGAACTTGGGTTTCATTCCTAATTTTATTCAGAATAGAACTCTTGAAAAGCATACTATAAAAAGAACGTTCCATCAAGTTAATTCCATCAGACTAATTGTTTGGAGAAGCTCTGAAAGTTTGAGTTGGAATATTTGGGTTTATTCACTTCTCCATTCAATTATTCATTCCTTTCTTTATCCTCGCACACCAACTGTTCGACGGAAGGCGTTTTATTGAATTCACACAATTGTCGACTCCATTCATTCAAGGATCAATTGTTGCAATTGAAGGAAGATTGCTCTATCATTCTTTGGCATCCATTATTAATAAAACACAAGTTTCACCAAGATATCAATTAACAAGTATATTTCAAGTAAGTCATCAAACTAAAGGATATTTCCACCATTACTTGATTCCTTTATGATTATCAATCTTCTTAAAACATCCTATTTTTTTCTTCTTGTCTTTCTCAACAACTTGATTAACTTTTCTCGTACTCTTGCATATTACACAATGGTTCACTTTAAAGATGTTTCATCCACCCCCAAAGTGCAACACTTGGTTATTCTGGATGAAAAGAATCGACCTATGGAGAAAGGCACACTTTGGACTACTTATAATCCACTTATTGGTAGATATGCAACAAAATGGCCACGGTTAACTAATTCACTTCATATTGAGGAGTGGTCCCAAGAGATCAAAACTTTCAAGGTGTGGGTTTTAAGGAAACTCATCATTATCCTCCAAATGAACTAATTCATCGTCAAAAACCAAATAAATCAATTCTTTTGCCAACATTAGGTCATAGCATTATTGAGGGAAAAGCCAAGTGGGGAGAAACTCTTCAATTTGATGGTGAATTCCATTATATCAAAGGATACTAGGAATGGACTGAAGATGTTCTTAGCCGATGCAAACACAAGTTGATTGCCGCACAAGTATATGCTTCATTATTCACATATGATCGAAATTTTGAGATTATCAAAGCATTTTGCGAGGCATGGTGTCCACTTATAAATACTCTTTTTACTTCGTTTGAAAAATTATCCATGTCGCTGTGAGATTTGTACAACCTTGTAGGCCTCCCTATGACAGGAATTTTTTATGATGAAGTGATTCCTTGTGCCAAGGTGTTTACTGGCATTGACGAGGCAGGAAGTAAATTTATTTCCAATTCTTATAAATACTTATTTCAAGCCTGTCATTTACTTTAAAGGAGTGCCCATGGAAGTCAACTTTCTCGAGTTATTATGGAGAAATAGGTGAAGTATTGGTCCTAGAAAGTCATAAAATACCATCAACCACCACCACGCAAGGAGAAAAAGACAGTCCAGCTCAAATCAACTCATAATCCTCTTGGTGATTTTGGTTTTCATGGAGAATGGTCTACTTCAAATGAGGCATTATTTTTAAAACTTTGGATTCCTAAGAATTTGAGAGAAAAAACTTATTTGGCAGCATATTTGGCTTATTAGCTTTGTTTGCTTGTTCTTCCTGCCAATGATGTCAATTCAATATGCCCCAACACTTTCAAGATAGCATGCATCATGGCTACCGATTGTAAGGTTAATCTTGTTGTTCCAGTTTTAGCCAACATCTACAATGGTTTAAATAAAATTTTAGGTTTCCCAAGGCTGAGTTGCGTCCATTCTTCTTTTCTCATCCACGTTGTCTATGCTTGGTTGGCGCACTACTTCAAAACACATTATCAAGTTTGGCAAAAAATATGTGGCCCAAAAAATGGGAATTTATTCTGGCGAAAGAGGTGCAAAATATTTTGATCCAAAGGAGGACTATAAGAGAATTCACAAAAGGGATTTTGTTTCCTAGACTTGCACTATGATTACCAACGACAAAGGACTTTCATATATTGATGATGGCAAGGCTAGAGAATTGGAGCAAAAATACTTCATTCCTATTCACTCAAATTATCTTCCTTTGCGGCAAGGCGACTATTTTATTGTTGAACCTTATAGTCCTCATCGCTTCAATCATCAATTTGGATATTATCAAGAAGTTCCTGGAATTCTTGCTCATGACATTCGCACAGCCGATTTAGATAAAAGACTTCGCTATTGGTGCTTATGCACTTTGCATAATTCTATGTCTACAGCATGATTTCCTTGTGTGCCCCCAAATACAAAAAAATTCTCTTCGGATGCTTACAAGAAGTGGTGGACTAAAATTCATGGAAATTACTTTGATAAAAATACTGCACAATTAATCAACTTGAAGTCAATCAAAATTTTCTTTAAGGATAAGGATCATGATAAAGGGGATAGACCACTTGCTCAAACTATTCAAAATTCTCCCAACCTAAAAGACATTAAGCCTCCAAAAGAAAAGAAAAGGAATCCTTATCCTTTAGAAATGAGCAGCAGTA
>JACGDI010005706.1:43841-62604 GCA_014898725.1 Jacaranda copaia
GCCTCCAAAAGAAAAGAAAAGGAATCCTTATCCTTTAGAAATGAGCAGCAGTAGTAATGCATATCATCATTGGAAAAAGCTTAAAAAGGGTCTCAAATCTCCAAAGCCAAGTGATTCTTTGCCAACAGAGAACTTTGCCAAGGAGGTTATCTTCATTTCTCCATCTTCTTTTTCTTCTTTAAATAAGCCCAAGTTTGGTCATTTGCTCACTCAAATCGTGTAATATTTCAGTTGGAAAATGAAATTATTAATGTTGATGAAGATGAGACATCCCAAGGTAGCTAAGGATCAAGATGGGACCCAACTTATTGGCCATGAACGCTCCAATTAACATAATCATGCAAAATAAGGCACTCCATAGTGTGAAAGCTAAACAACCATCCCCTTGTGCACCAATTTCAACACTTCAAGGTGAGAAATTTGTGCGTAATCATCAAAAAAAGTATCTTCAAATGTTGTGGGATAGCCTTCGCAAGAGAATAGCAAATACTCCATTTGATTCCATATCATTTATCAATGATAGTGTTCAATTTGTGCTTGAATCAATGAAAGGCTTCAACAAATTTGACATCTCTAATATGGAAGAATTATTGCAAGTACTTTTTGACAAGGTTGCTACTTATAAAGAGGCAAAATCAGCATCTTTTGAGAAATCATCCAATGAAATTCTTGCACAACAACTAGATAAGGCCAAAAGTCATCTCCATAATGCCCAAACTAGAGAAAGCAAAGAAATGAACTAAATTCAATCCACCCGAGAAGAGCTTGAATGTGTTGGGAAGGGGCTTGAAAAATTGAATGAATGTAAGAAGAACTTGACTTCATCATTGAAACGCCAACAACAACTTCTTCAAAGTGCTCAAGCTGAAATTCGTGAGATTGAAGAAAAAATTGCTGCTATCAAGAATACTCCTCCATTGTGTAATAAAGTGGTTGAAAATTTTCAAACTTCAATGAAACACTTGGAGGCTGTCAAGAAAGAATTGAAGAACTTAAGTCCTTTTACTTGAAATTTGTTTAGAATTTTTTTGCTCTTTCCTTTTTTTTTAATAACTATGCTACATTTATTATTTTTTGAGATTACATAATAGAACATATCTTTCTTTTCTATCTTGCAATATTTTATTTTATTATTTATTTTTTTTTTGCTTTTTTGACCAAACAAAAAATACTACTCTTTTTTAACTCAAATTAATTAACTCAAACAACTAAACTATATATATTTAACTTTAAAAAAAACTCAAACTTAATAAAAACAACTATTTTTTTTAACTTTAAAAAAAACTCTAACTCAACAAAAACAACTAGACAACCTTTTTTTTTTAACTCAACAAACTAATTAACTCAAACTAATAAAAGCAACTAAAATATTTTTATTTTTATTTTTTTAACTTAATAAAAACAACTAAACAGCCTTCTTTTTTGACTCAACAAAACAACTGAACTATTTTCTTTCTAACTTTAAAAAAAAAAACAAACTCTAACTTAATAAAAACAACTAAACAACTTTTTTTTCCTCTTTTTTTTCTTATTTTTAAACAAAGGAAAAATATAATTTAAAATAAACTCATGAGTGAACTTAGAGAATATCTAAGCTGCCTACGTACCCAATAAAGAGATCAAGTCATAACGCAGTTCAACAAAAATAATATTTTCGATGGGGTGCCGTTCACAGTTTATACTCATGCGGGCTAAGAGTATTCATTGCGTAACCAGCTTAGACTAGGTGGGGTATTTGATTAACCACATAAAATACCTTTAGTTGGGTAAATTAGCAATTTATCCACATGCACTACTTTGGCGAAGTAAGTTAGCAGTTTAACCACGTGCACTACCTTTGCTAGGTACCGTTCAAACTTTATACTCATACGGGTCATGAGTAACATGCATTTTAGGCTCATGCGTCAAGGAGCAACATGTAATTTAAGCTTATGTGTCAAGGAGCAACATACAGTTCAGACTCATGCATCAAGGTGCAATCTCCCAACTTTATACATAGTAGCGCTTCAAGAACTTCCCATTTATGGGGCCAACTCTTAGTCCATCTTTAGCAACCAACTTATATGCACTATTTGTATAAACTTCTTTAACAACATAGGGATCATCCCATTTTGATGTGAACTTATTCCTAGTTCAATAAGTCACGATAATGGGCCTTCTCACAACGAGCACCAAATCTCCAACCTGAAAAAATCGTGATTGCACTTTCTTGTTAAATGCCTTGGAGAGCTTAGCTTGATAACACTCAAGTCTTGGTTGTGCTTCCAACCTTTTCTCTTTGAGGCCTCTAATTCTTCAAGATGTAAACGTGCATTTTCTTCCTCAGTTAATCTTTTTTGTATGGCTAACCTTAATGAAGGAATTTGTCACTCAAGGGGTAGAACAACTTCAATGCCATAAACCAACAAATATAGAGTTGCTTGTGTAACATGTAGGTGTTCTATGAGTAGTTCGATATGCCCATAAGGCTTCTCCAATTCTTTCATGACAATCTCTCTTTGATTGTGAGACTACTTTCTTCAGTATATTACACAAAGTCTTATTGAACACCTCAGCAAGACCATTAGCCGCGGCATAATACATGAGAGACTTCCTCTGCTTAAAATTAAACTTCTGACAAAGTTTATCTACCAAACTATTACTAAAGGGCTTTCCATATCAAGGAACCCCATAGCGATATATAATGTTGATGCGGATAAAGTTAGCAATATTTTTCTTCTTTACTTCTTTGAGGGGTACTGTTTCAACCTACTTAGAGACATAATCTGTTGCAACCAAAATATACAAGTGCCCAGCAGATAACTTTGTCATGGGTCCAACCACATCTAACCCCTAAGCATCAAATGGCCATAAAGCAACAACGAATGCAATAGCTCGATTGGTAAGTGAATGAAATTTGTATGAAATTGGCAAGCTTGACATCTTTGAGCATAATACATGCAATCTTTTACTATTGTTGTCCAGTAGTAGCCCATTCTTTTTATCTGAAAATGTAATTTTAGACCCAACTGGTGATCGTCGCAAACTTCAGAATGAGCCTCTTACATGGCTTAGATAGCTTTATAATTACTTAAACAATGCAAGAAGACTCCATCAAATGATCGACTATAAAGTACACCTTTGTAATAGATGAAGTGAGCCGCACGACATCGGATATTGACTCTTTGACATGGATCATCTTGTAACTCTTCATACTTCAAATAGTCCAAAAATTACTAGCACCAATCTTCCTTCTCTATCTCGAATACTTGAATAACATAGCTTTTATCTTCTTCACAATCCTCATCCTTGAAAATTGGCAGTACAACCCAACTTTTACATATTGGAATTCTCACTTCATATTTAGGTACAGCAAGTAAAGAGGCTAATTTAGCTAATACATCAGCTTGCTTGTTTTCCTTTTTTGGCACATGTTCAATTTTTACATCTCCAAGCCATCCATTAAGCCTTTTTGCAAAATTAAAGTATAGGAATAATTCAGGCTTCTTGACTTCATATGATCTAAGCAATTGCTTGACCACCAACTTAGAATCTCCATAGACTTTAAGGTACAATTATTTTATGCCAACCACCATTTTCAATTCAAGAATAAGAGCTTGATATCAAGCAACATTGTTGGAACAATTTTCAGTTAAAGTGAAAGAATATGATAATACTTCATCATTAGATATGATGAATACCACTCCAACACCAGCTCCTTCTCTGTGGGATGCTCCATCAAAGTACATCTTTCGAGGAAGTGTAATTTCAACCACCAAGACATCTTCATCGGGTAGATCATTAGATAACTCCTATTCAGACAGGGTGATCAGCCAAGAAGTTATCTAAAACTTTTCCTTTTACTGCCTTCTGCAAAACATAGATGATTTCAAATTGTTGCAATTGAAGATACCATCTTGCAAGTCTATTAGAGAGGGCAGGTTTTGACATGACATATTTTAGTGGATTTGCTTTTGAGATAAGATGAACAATATGAGCTTGAAAGTAATGCTTCAACTTTGGAATTGCAAAAATTAGAGCCAAATATATTTTCTCAATTGGCGAATATTTCGACTCATTTGGCATCATCATTCTACTCAAGTAGTACAAGGCATTTTTCTTTCCTTCATCATTCTCCAGTGCCAATAAAACTCCAACAGAACATGCTTGAGCAGCAATATAAAGAATCATGAACATCCAGGTATTGGTGCAACCAACACATGAGGTTTCATCAAATAAGCTTTTATACTTTTAAAAGCATTCCTACAAGCTTCATCCCACTCAAATAAAATGCCCTGCTTCATGAGACAAGTGAATGGTTAACATCTACCAGCTAAATTTGATATGAATTTTCGCAAATAAGCTAACTTTCCTTACAAACTTTTAAGTTCATGGATGTCTCAAGGTTCAAGCATTTTCAGAATTACATCAATCTTTGCTTGCTCTATTTCTATGCCTTGATGACGAACAATAAATCCTAGAAACTTTCCCGATGTAACACCAAATGCACACTTTAATGGATTCATTTTGAGTTGATATTTTCTCAAGCACTTAAAAACTTGTCTCAAGTCTTGTAGGTGATCTTCTCGCCTTTTGGACTTGACAACCACATCATCAAAATAACATTCAATATGCTTGTGAAACATATCATCAAAGATCTTTTGCATAGCTCTTTGATATGTGGCACCATCATTTTTCAATCCAAATGGCATCACTTTATAGTAGTATATTCCCTTGGGGGTATGAAATGCTGTCAACTTCTCATCTTTTGGTGATATGCGTATTTGATTATACCTAGATGATTCATCCATAAATGATAGTGCTTCATACCTGTGGTAGCATCAATCATGAGTTTTGCAATAGACAATGGAAAATCATCCTCAAGATATGCACCATTCAAGTCCCTAAAGTTAACACAACCTCAAATTTGACCATTTTTCTTTCTTACTGGGACAATATTGGAGATCCACAATGGGTACTTTACTTCTTGAATGAACCTAACCTTGATGAGCTTGTTCACTTCAGCTTCAATAAAAGGAACCAATTCAGGGCAAAATCATCGTTGAGCTTGTTTAACTAAACGAGTTTCTTTCTTCACTGATAAATGATAGACCGCCACATTTAGATCTAACTTAGGCATCTGTTTATATAACCATGCAAACATATCTTTGAATTCACGTAATAACTCAACATATACTTTTTCTTCCTCAGCAGTCAACAAAGCACTAATGTAGATGGGTCATAAATCATTGGCATCACCTAAATTAATCTCTTTCAATTCATCTACAGTGACTTTAACACTTTCTTCAAACTCAAAAAAAGCAGTTTCAGTATCTTCTTCTTTAATCAAAAATTCTTCGCTTAAAGTAATATGGTACGCTAACACAATATCCTCTTCCACAGGCTCAATCTTAATGAATTCCACACATACCCTTGTTTGTTCATCCCTTTTTCTTATATGGACTATTTACATGATGCCATTCTTTTCACTTATGCAACCAATGTTGATAAGCTTTGAGATTTGCTTGGAAGGACAATCTACAACCTTTTGATGAGTTGGCTAACTATTACTAACAACAATATGATATGAAGAGGCCACACTTTCTCTATCATCTTCTTCGTCAATTTGAGTTTGTGTGAAGATAATGGTTTGCAGTTTAACCTTCAGGGTCTTACCACATGATATATTCAAAATAGAGTGCCACTTCATGCATGAAGGAATTGAACTTCTAAGCTTTTTCAACTCGCTAACCCACTTTAAGAACTTTGGCTTTTTTAGTCTCTAATTGTAGGTTCTTTTATGTTGCCATTTCTCCAGTCTATTGAAAATTGAGATTCATGGGATTTTCTCCCCATTTTCATCAAAAACATCATATGTTGAGAAAAATTCCTCTCAAATTATATGATTACTATTAGCTCTTCTAATTGTAATGCGAATAGGATTTTAAGGAACAAATCCAAGTCCTATTCAAGAACTTTGTACACCTTGACCCTTTTCTTTCAACATCTTTTGGGTAGTATTAACCCTATACATTTGCTTGTTGAAAGCCTCAGGGGAAAGTTTTCTCAAAATGGAATGTTCTTGCATATTATATCCAGCTTTGACAAGAAGTTTATAAGCTTTTGGATCAAAGCAGCTCTCATTTTGAAGCTATAGAGATTCTCCATATTTATTTTTGGCTTCTTGAGATAGGCAAACAAATCCTTTCAGAGGCTGAGGAGATGGCTTATTTACATCAAGTTTGGTTAGAGGAAATGTTAATTCCTTCAATGATTCAGATCCTACCAAAGGTAACTCACTCTTTACATGATCTTCACTACGACATGTTGAAGTCAAGTCTTTAACCACGTTGCCTCCATCAAGATCTTCTTACTGCTTAAATTCCTTCTGTTCTTTGGCCTTAGCAATTTTCATACTTTCGATGTATTATTTGGCATCTACTAAGTGTGATTCAACTTCAGTGAAAGGTTTACTATCTTCGAGCACTTTCTTTACCACATATTCTCGATAATACTTGCAATATTAGTGCCAAGTAGAGGAAACTATACCATTTTCATGTAGCCAAGATTAGCCTAGAAGCATATTGTATGATGTCTTGGCATCTATGACATGAAACAATGCTATTGACAATATATCATCCATCAATAGCTTTATCCTTATTATTCCAAAAGCCCTTTGCCCCCCTTGATTGAACCCTTGGATCATCAAGCGACTATTTGTCAATTCATCTGTGGAGATTCCTAAATCCTTTAGCACATGCAATGGCAAAATATTGACTGTGGAACCTCCATCAATCAAAATTCTATTTATTTTCTGCTCACGAGCATAGCCAATTACAAATAATAGCCTATTATAAGGCTTGGAGCCAAGCAACAAATCTTCATCAGTGAAAGTCATTGCCGACATGCACTCCTCAATTATATCATAATTTTCTTCATCAGATAAACATACTTCACTAGGAAAATCTTTTCTTCACTTATCATGTAGCACGTAATGTCACTGTTGTGATCACCAAGTACATCATTTTCAATCTTAATAGTAGCATGATTTGAGATAGCATTATCCTCCTCAAGTGAGATTTTCCCTTGTCGAGCCAATTGCATCACTTTATCATTGAATATGAAGCAGTCATAGATTGGGTGACCCAGCAACTGATGATACTTGCAATACTTTAGGTTATCAATTTTTCCAACTTCTTCAGGTTGCTTTATTTCAGGTAATTCAATGAGATTTGCATTTAGCAAATCATCAAATATTTCAAAAACATCATAATCGAGAAATGGATATGTCTTGGCCTATATTTCCTTTAAAGTTAATTTTCTTTGTCCTTTTTCTAGGAAAACATCCTTCTTTTCATCCTCTGTGATTTCTATCTTTGTACGAAACTTGATGGGTGTTGCATTCACCACCATAGCTTCTTTACTTTGAGCCTTAGCAAGAGGTTTGCCCCCTTTCTTGAATTCTTGCTTTTTCTTAGGCTTACGAGGCTCCTAAATTAGTGGCCCTTCTACTTCACTAACAAATATGCTTAATTCCATATCATGGGCTCGAGTAGCCAACTCTTCAAATGTTTCAGGCTGAATTCCTTGCAAAATATATTAAAGTTCCCAATGCATACCTTGAATGCACATCTCGATGGCTGAAGCTTTTGACAATCGATCTTTGCAATTGAGGCTTGAGTTTCTCCCGTGATTGATATAGTCAATAACTGGCTCTTTTTTCCATTGGCAAGAATTTGTCAATTCAATCATATTCACTATCCTTCGGGTACTGTAGAAGCAACTGAGAAATTCTTGCTCCAATTGCCCCCAACTATCAGTTGAGCCCACTTTTAAGTCAATATACCAATCAAAAGTATTACCCTTCAAAGATCGAATAAATTACTTTAATAGGTGATCTCCATAAGTCCTAGCATTATTGCAAGTTTCGATGAAGTGAGCCACATGCCGTTTTGGATTGCCTTTGCCGTCAAATTACTAAAATTTTAGTGGCTGATAACCAGTCAACATCTTTAAATTGTCAATCCTTTGAGTATATAGCTTTGAATAAGTCATAAATAACTTAAAACTTCCTTCAAACTTGTCTTTAATAGTTCCCATGATAAACTTCCTCAACTGGTCAACAGGAATTAGTCCATCGATGAAAACTTGTACTTCTTTTGCTGCAGGCTTTTCATTTTCAACTGGCTGCCTCTTTATGGATATTTCACCTTCATTTTGAGCTTCTATTTGTTTCTCCATCACGCAACTAATCTCAGTATTATCTACCTTGTTCATCAACTTAGAGATTTGAGAATCTTGCTTTTCAAAGTGCTCTGCCAATCTTTCAATAATTTTTGTCAAATTAGCAATTTGCTCCTCTAAAGTTGTAGCACTTGTCACCATCACTAGCACTATGCTTGAGGAACTTGAGGTTGAGCGAGAAATGGATGCTGTTAATTCTTTTTTTAAGTTTGCACCACCTTCATTAGTATCAATAGCATGTGGTAATGCCTTCTCCACAACTTCAAGTGAAGGATTTACCTCCAAAGATGTTTGCAACTTTTTGGACATACTCCTTGTGGTGACGCCAACACTTCTTACTGTCGCATTTATGGAATTTGGGGTAGTCATCTTCAATGCAACAGTCTTGTTGCTAGCCATGATACTTCAATCTTTGATGAAGGGAAGAGATGAGAGATAGAGATACTCCCACCGGGCGTGCCAAAATTTGTAACAACAAATTTTGTTGTCTGCAAAAATTAAAATTAGAAAACAAGAAAAATTGTACAAATAAAATCAAAATAAATCAATCAATCTACTGTGGATTCTATCTCTAATCTAATCCTCTAAGTCTTCCCTTCTAAATAAAATTTTGAATTGAACTCCGCGAAAAACGCCTTAAATGCCGTGGATCTCCTTTAAATTTGATTTAAATAAAATAACGTTAACTCAAGGGCTTTGCAGCTTAATTTCAAATCAAACACCAAAATATATGAGTTCTGCAAAGAACATTTTGAATGTCGTGGATCCCCTTAAATAAAAATAACTCCAATCGAGGGTTTCGCACTTTAGTCTCGAATCAAATACAAAAAATATATGAATTCTGCGAAAAATACTTTGAACACCATGGATCTTTTTAAATAAGAATAACGCTAATTCGAGGGCTTCGCTCCTTAGTCTCGAATCAAATACAAAAAATATATGAATTCCACAAAGAACGCCTTGAACATCGTGGATCTCCTTGAATTTGCTTGAGAGAATTGTTGGACTCCTTCCAAGTTTCTCTTGTCTACTGGAATTTGTGTTGTGTCAAATGAGCTAGAATCACCCCTTTATATAGGTACTTGAAGGAAGACTTCTAGATTGACTTGAATCCTTCAAAAGTTATCTATTTGATAAGACAATATCAAATATTAAGAAATAATTTGGAATATATTTGATTTGATAATATCTAACATTAAAAGATAATATCAATATCAAATATCTTTGATGTGATTGATCCATAGATGTAGATACTCCATCTTTGACATGTGTCAATATTTGATTTGAGTATAAAATAAATATTAAATTATTAATTAAAATTAACTATTTATCTCTTGAAATTGAATTTAATATCTCAAAATTTAAATAGAAAATTTTAAATTAATATTTAATATACTGTTTTACATGTCACTTTTCAATTGGTCAAAAATTTAATATGTTTACGGAGTCATATAGTTTATGCACCTCTAGTTATCAAGAACATGGCCAATAGCTTTAGGAAATTTGGTTGATGATAATATCAATTATCTTTTAGAAACATGGGTCACTATCAGATTTCCCCATCTCATATCTATAAGACATGGCAATATAAGGACCTAGAAACATGGTAAAATTGTAACGTTATATCTTCACATACATGTATTCAATGTTATCTGTCTCTCTTGTTTGGAAAGTTCTTTTCCAGCAACCATTTGGTGGCATGTATGTACATACGATAATACTCCATACCTTAAAAGATCAATACTCAGGCACCAAACCTATTCAACTAAGGTTGCGGCAACTAAGCGAGTTAAAAAAATATTATTAATATGGTAGATTAAATTTTTTTTATTTTCTAATTAGTAAATAATTTAAATTATATATAAATATATGTGTATATATGCGTACATTTTAAATTCAAAGTTGTGGCAACTGAGTTAAAAGAATATTGTCAATATGGTAGATTAATTTTTTTTGTTTTTTAATTAGTAAATAATTATAAATTTTATATAAATATATGTGTATGTGTGTGTATATTTTTAAATTCAAAATTGTGCCACTAAGCAAGTTAAAAGAATATTGTTAATAAGGTAAATTAATTTTTTTTATTTTTTAATTAGTAAATAATTATAAAGTGATAATTTTTTTATACTTATAGGACTAAAATTGCAATTTTACAACTTATAGGAAATGGGTAAAGTTGTAGGACGAAAATTGCAATTTTACATGCCATGTCAGCTACCAACAAGGCGAAAACTCCAAATGGGCCTGCCTGGCTAGCCACATCAACTTTTCTGGCGACTTTCATTCGCTCTTATATAAAAAGAACTAAAAGTAACAATTTTTTTATACTTATAGAACTAGAATTGCGATTATGCAACTTATAGGACCAAAAATCAAATTGGGTAAAGTTATAGAACTAAAATTACAATTTTTCCCTATCTCTCTTGTTGGAAAATTCTTTTCTAGCAACCATTTGGTGGCATGTATTTACATATGATAATACTCCATACCTTAAATTCAGATCAATCCTCAAGTACCAAACCTATTCCCGTTTAGATCCTCTATTTCAATGTATGTTTTATCTCATGTTCTATTACATGGATGTATAATACGTATATTAAATATTATTTTATAAAAATAGTTGATTGACGACCAAATACACTTGGCATATATACATCACATTAAAATAGAAGATGAAACATATAATGGAATAGAGGATCGAAAGTGAACCTATTCAACTAAGGTTGCTCCGGAAAAATGAAAATCAAGCAACTCTTAATAGCAAGAAACCAAGAATATCTATTCCAATTTTCACCAAGTATACATGCATCTAGAAATACTATCTTCCCTCAATTTCTCCCATTATCATACTTTTTCTTTGTTTTTCAATTATTTAGGGTGTTGTGAAATGCCACATATGATAAATTGATAACGTTAAGCTTTTTAAACCCATAGTCCCAAAAGGCAACATTTTGGGAGAAAAAACAATTCTTTCACTGTCATTAAACTATTGGGGTACTTTTTCTGTGACTAAGGATGTTGGAAAAACTCTCTCTTTTTCTTTGGATAAAAAAGTGCTAACATTTTGCATAAGTGGACACCCAATTCTAGTGATAGATAATCAACTGGATTTCTTTGCAATTTTGAAGTAATGGCCATCATCATTAAAACGTGCACTTCTGGCAAGTCAGTTCTAATGTTGGTGGATGGAATTTTTGGTGGTTGGATATGCCTAATGGGGCTATGGTGGACACAAGAAATTGCACAATGGCTCCCGCCCGCCCGCCTCATCATCAGTAAAATTTTCAACCTCATTTTTATATCGTTGCCTCAAAATCTTAAGCGCAAAGGCCACTCCCACCCTCCAGTACTTGACAATTGGACTCCAACTACACAATTACTAACATTATGTTTGGTTTTAAGGAGAAAAGAAAAATGTTCGAGAAAAAGTTTTTCTTTGCATTTTCTTTTTTTTTTTATTCTTCATCAAAATCCTTAAACCAAACATGGTGTAAGAGAGAGTAGACTACATATGGGAAAGTTATCAACACCAAACCTTTAGTATAGTGTCATATCAGCCGTCGAACATATCGACATTATACTCATATGATATGATTTGTATGATTTGCTCAACACGTTTGTAGAACTGTGAAGGAAAAATGCAGGTGGATGCTTGCCATAGGTATTGATTTGGGGTGTCTTTATACACGGGCCTCGTGGAGAAACTACAAAATAAAAATTTACGACTTTTGGTGAGTTCAAGATTCCAATCAAACTCAAAACTATTGATAATTTACAACGAATAACTACACTTTCTATTACACTAAAATCTAGCAAAATTAGTTTCCTTAGACTCTAATGGTGGTGGAGTAGGGGGAGGAGTGGTCGGTGGTGCACACTGTGATGGTGCACCTTAGGATGCAGCCTTTCATTGGGTGGTTGTCTCTTGGCGCGCCTGTGCCTTTTGCTGGCAAGCCATGGCTTATTGGCAAGTGCAATTCATAATTTCTACTTAATTCGAATGAATACACAAATGCAAAATATCAATTATAAACTATGAGAATAACAACAAAAACAACAAACAAAAAATATGTCTACCTAATCGAGCATTAACTGGCATATTCAACCAAGCAGGCGACAAGCCCACTAATACTAGATTCCTCTCCACTGTATATCGCGATGCCTCTATCTCTCCAAAATTGACTAGATCTCAGATGAATCTGTTACTCCTGGTCGGGTTCTCATTTCCAGGCTAGTCTCGCTAGACAAATCATTTACCCTTTCAATTGAGTCCCCAAACAACCGTGTTTCCTCAAAACTAATCAACCTCCCACTACCCTCCTCAATGATTCTAAGCATGTTTTAGATCTTAAAGGTTACAAAAAAGAATGGCAAAGAATAAAACTATGCAAGAATGGAGAAGAACTTACAAAACAAACAAGGGAAAGAAGAATTTGGGATTCTAGCTTGGAGCTGGACAAACGCAACTATTCGAAGAGAAATTTGCAGAGCTCGACCTCCTACTAATGCAATAAATGTGGTAAATGAAAAATACAGTGCACTATTTATAGCTCTCAACCGTGGGGTAAATCAATAAGTAAAAATGATCTATTATGGTTACTTATTGCAAAACTGCCAATCAATAAATTTTGCTACTTAATGTAATTGCTGCATTTATTACAATAAAACCCTAGTCGAAATTCAAAATTCGACATCGATACACATTTATTGCAATTTTGAAGATCAGCTACTCTCTATTCCTTCTTTTCACAAGCTCAATCAGGAGTCAAGAGTGGGGGAACTCATGATATGGGGAAGTGAACCAAGCCCAGTAAGCCCACTATTAGTTGATCAAGCCCAAGGATGCATTAGGCTAGTTGACCAATGTAGGCTACAGCATTCCTGCAGTTGACTAGAGTGCAGTCGATATAGTATGGCCGAGAAGCCCGTGGCTATAGAGGCATCTTAGCCCTAGGAGGCCCTTCGCTCGACCAGAACATGGCAGAGAGGCCTGCAAGTGGGGCAACACCACAACTAAAGGAGGTTGACTTAAGAGACAAAAAGGTCTCCCACCACTTGTTACTATTGTATTAAATGCAACCTAACCACCATTAAACACGCAAACAAGCAGCGTGCCTCCCCATTAAATGCAAAGATCTCCTCCATATCCCAAAAGAAAGAGGGACACACCTCTTAGAGAAGAGCTTTAGGAAGAGAAAGACCTACAAGTGCTCAAACTAAGGCAAGAGCCCTCACTGCATAAGCAAGGATTCCATAGACATTTTAACCTCTCACAAGAGACTATAAGTACCCCATTGTAGGCCCTTATAGAGGTATGTTCTTTGGCCTTACTCTGCCGCTCCAAATTCCAATCGATTTTACTGACTTGAGCGTCAAAGTACCTTAGTCGAGGGCCTCCTCAGCTAGCCTGACTTTTGTTGATTGGTTGTAGGACTCGACCTGCTCCCACCCCAATACTCACCTTTAGCCCACTATCTGGTCAATTACATTGGGCCAAAACCCAATCTAATTACTCTTAGATCCAAACATCATCATAAACTTTTCAAAAGTAGGACATAAACTATGTCTTCACTAAGTTCCAATTGGCAAAATAGAAAAGACTTGTGTCATGTATTGAAAAATCGATCAAAATCATGATAATGAATGCATGGAAGTATGATGAAGAAAAACATATATTTTACACATTTAATTATTTTTTTAATGAATCAAACTAAACTCGAATTCTGTTTGAATTTCAAGTTTTATTAAACAAAAATAATAATAAGCTTGATTTAATTCTTAACAAACCAAGTCCATACAAACTTATGCAATCGATCTGA
Organism: Jacaranda copaia; assembly: GCA_014898725.1. Classification (NCBI taxonomy): domain Eukaryota; kingdom Viridiplantae; phylum Streptophyta; class Magnoliopsida; order Lamiales; family Bignoniaceae; genus Jacaranda; species Jacaranda copaia. Next base: position 57,887 of record JACGDI010005706.1, read on the forward strand.
AATTGAGTATTTAATAAGTTAATTCATTTTTCAACCTAAGTTTAATTTATACTATGTACATATTGAGTAATTGTTTATTCAAATGACGAAGTTCATTCATAAACTTATACGCTAGTAAATTAAAATATATAGGTATAACGTATTAATATGATTCAAAATTAAATTAGCTATTTGAAGGTGTCCAATAAAATTTGTTTAAAAAATCTTATAAGTTTCTATATCTTATAAGATATTTTTGGGGTTTATAAGATAAATATTAATTTAAAATAAGTTCTTAAGTATTTCGATACAATACAATTTTGGAACTTATAAGCAATTATTAATGCCAATTTTGTAAATAATATGGTTAAAATTAAAGGAGTTCATTAAGATTTTAAAAATGAATTAAGAATTCCTTACTTTTCTTGAAAAAAAATAAAAGAGCCTATAAAATTCTAATGTTTTATTTTGAGAGCTCACAAGCTCTTTTTCAAAAAAATTTGCCAAAAAATTTATGACATCTTATAAGTTTTCAAATAAATATTTTATAAGATGTTTTTATGATTTTATAAGCTTTGTAAACACGCTCTTAATATGTTTGTATCTTGCTAAACAATGATTTTTTTAGAATTAGAAAATTTAGAATTTGATCAGTTCTCACAATTGGCAAATTAGGTTTTAGCCCATTTCGAAACTGAAAAAGGGCAAAAAAAAACCCTAATGAAGAGAGAGAGAGAGAGAGAGAGAGGAGCAGCAACAACAACACCCTCCTAGGGATGGCAATTTAAGCTTGATACGTGGGTACCCACTCTGATCAGAGTGGGTAGAAAATCCATCTAGTAGCGGATCGGATCGGGTTCGAGTTCTAATGGATGCAGGTTGGATCAGGATTAGGTTCGAGTTTATAGTAAACCAGCCCCGAAATATATATATACATAAATATTTATATTTTATTTAGTTTTTTACAAAAAAAAATATATACAACAACCTTAAACTAGGTTAGCATTTTTTTTTTCTTTCCCTCCCATTCCTCACAATTGTAACTCCCAAGAGTAGATTCAGAATGCTTAAAAAATACTCAAAAGTCTTTTATTTGTTTGTTTTTACATAAAATTTATATGATGTTTGAATTAAAACTGTAATATTTCATTAATTGTATAGTGGATAGTATTTTTAAAAAATAAAAAATATTAATTAGGTACGAGCAGGATAGAGTAGGGTTTGAGTTTTCACTCTTAAAACCCACGGGGCGGGTAGGGGCTGTATAAAATCTTTACGGTGTGGATTCGAGTTGAGTCAAAACCCACCCCAATCTACCCCATTGCCATCCCTACTCCGTCCATTGGTGTAATTCATGCGTAGCAAGTGCAATTGATCCTAGGATTTTTGTTGTCCAAATGTCTATTTTGCCAATCAGTATCGTTAGCTGCATTGAAAAAAAAATAATGATTCATATTATTTCTACCCAAAAAAATATATAAAATATTATAAATATATTTTTATATATTTAAATATATATATATATATACATATTTTATATAAATATGTTTATATATAGTTAAATATATGTATTGTTGTAACTTAGAACGACCTAAAATCACAACTATAAAATAATAGTAAAGAAATTTAATGTAATTAACAACAAGATTTAACATGATTCGACAATATGTCTAATCCACCCGACAAAGAAAAGAATTTTATTGATCTCAAATCAAAATACAAGTACAAATTTGAATCTGACAAATCTCACAAGAACACCCAACACCCTCACTCTACACTCCGTTTTGAGAAACTATCTCAAAAGCAGTTAAAAACCATCGTGTATGTGTCTCTTCATTAAATTTTGGAAGAAAACATGTATTTATATCCGCAAAGTAGAGTTCTGGTCAAAGTTAACTTGTGCCATGCATTGGGGCTCACATAATTTGCACCCCAGTGCAAAAATTAATGTCTCGTGCACCGAGGCCCACAAACCCTGCGCCCTAGCACAAACTTTCTATCCTCCGCGTGCTACTACAAAAAATTAGGCAAAAACTTTGCGCTGGGCGCAAACAAACTTGCACCCTAATGCAAAGTTATTGTTCACTATACGTGGTTACTCTTCACGATAAAGTTACTATAAACCGCATGCATTTTTTGGCCCCTTGCTTCATTTGCTCCATTTTTCTTTCATTCTTTGTCAATTTAGCCCAAATTTCAAGGTAAAATCAATATGTATGTATATTTATATATACAATTTATATAGATGTATGTGTAAATAAACCTTGCACCTATCCGCAACCCTCCCCAATCCCATGCTGCGAACGGCAGCCCTCACAGCAGCCATGAGGGCCGCTACTCACACCGACAAGTAGACATGGCTGCCGCCTTCATGAATGGGGCCATGGCCCCTCTATGAATGTGGTCATGGAGGCTGCCACTCGCAGAGAAAGGCAACCATTGCTGCTCGCAAACTGCTAGCAAAAGCAGGCAGCCATGGCTGCCCGCGATCGCCTCTGAGAGCGGCAACCATAAACATAAATATACCACTCCATCCTACTCACTGCCTCTATGAGTGGCAGCTGTAGACCGTGAGTAGGGTGGAGTGGTATATTTATGCTTATATTTACTTATTAATATATATTATATATACGTATAAATATGTTTATGTATTTATAATATATTACATTTCTATATATATTTTATACTTATATTTATAATATATTATAAATGCAGCATCCCAAGTATATTATGTCTATGTTTGTTAGGTGGTATATTTATGTTTATGTATTTGTTAATTTATTAATAAATATTGTATATAAATATATACATAAATATATTTATGTATTTGTAATATATTATTTTTATATTTATATTTATATAAAATTAAAAAATAGAATAATTAGAAAGGTGAAAGTTAAAAATAGTTTTTAAATTTAAAAATAAAAAAATTGATATGAAGGAGATGAAAAAGGATATATAAAAATACATTTAAAAAGGATAAATAAATAAAACTAAAAATATATGAAATAACGAACAGTACTACAGCCCTTATATATTAAAATTAAGGCTAAGATATAGCAAATAAAGAGGAGGGAGTAGTGTGTGTAATTTTTAAAATCACAAAGAGCTTCCTTTTTCTTTTTTTTTTCATAAGGGTTTTTTTGTTCTTTTCTATTTTTACTGGAGGGTAAAATATAATCTCCCTAGTTTATATATAATATTAAATCTTGAACAAAAGGCGTTGTCACTTCAGGATAACTCATGAATTTTCACATGCATAAATACTAGCCATATAGTAAAGTTTTTTGCTACTAGTAGTTCCACGATTTTATTTTATTTTATTTTTTAATTAATACCATTTTTGTTGATTATTGTCCTTTGAAATTCTTTCAACCATATAATTTTTCAGTTTTACGGCCGAACACATTCTGACAAGTGATACACCATCATATAGTAATGTACTATATGCAAACAAGAATTACAACATATCCATCGCCCCTCCTTGGTCTGTCCGGACTAGACCATAGCAAGCTTTCCATTGGCTTGTCACCTATCTTCCCCCTCCTAGTTAGAGTACCTACCCATTTGTGGATTGAGCTTCAACGCCAGCTATATTTGTAAGTTGGACTAAATCGTCTCAAACTTTTATTATACTCTCATAAACAGTTAAGATGCCACTTAACAGATGATGTGCAATTAAAGTGGCTTAATTTGGAATATCCATATCAGCTAGTTCAAAATGTCAAATGTCAAGATTAGCAATATTCGTATTGAATTAGACTTGTCGAACCACCTAGCTAAAAACACGCAGTTCTTAGAGTAAATATATTTGTATATTTATTTAATAGTTTAAGGTTATTTTGGGATTACCTCATTACGTTTATAGTACTTGAATTTGCTAGCTAGCCTAATTTGGGCATGTTGTTAACTAATTTCCCATAATATGTCCCACAATACTATTTGCCAAGTTGTGTGAAACGAGATGAATTCGGTTATGTACGTGGGTGGCCAATGCACAAAGATCCCTTTTCTCAGTTCCCACCTTCTCTCGTGGCAATGCAGCATAATAGGAGCTCACCACACAAATATGATTTCCAAGTTTCAAAATTTCTTAGTATAATAACAACAGTTAGTCACCTTTATTTCCAACATTTCAACTCCAAAAGCCAAGATTCTTAATAGAAAACAAGCATTGAAATTTACCAGAGTGATATTTAGGACAAGGCAAAGATGACAAGTGCTGAGCCTTCCCCACAGCCTTATAAATCAAAAATCACTGCCTATGTTGTAATATGTTGGATTTTTGCCGCCTTCGGAGGCTTAATGTTTGGCTACGACATTGGAATTTCAGGTAGCGGACGCCACTTATGCTCGATTTTTTCCCACTTCCTCCCATGTGATTGATCTTTTTTCTGCAAATAACCTGTGGATATAAGTTTACAAACTTTAGAAAATTCACAGACATATGAATACTTGTAATAATAATCGACAAAATATTGTTTTTTGGGTGATGTGTTGTAGGTGGGGTAACCGCCATGGACGATTTCCTGAAGAAATTCTTTCCCTCTATCTACGAGAGAAAGCTGCATGCCAAGGAAAACAACTATTGCAAATACGACGATCAGTTGCTTCAGCTTTTCACATCTTCATTATATCTCGCTGCCCTTGTTGCTAGCTTTGGAGCATCAAAGGCCTGCACGGTACTTGGGAGACGCCCCACAATCAGATTTGCAGCTTTACTTTTCATCATTGCAGCT
>JACGDI010005706.1:62704-89482 GCA_014898725.1 Jacaranda copaia
GACAAGAATGGCAATTCGAGTAATTTAAATCCTCTATTTCATTTCCTATTCCATCTCTTATTTCATTTCATAAATATATAACATTTGTATTTAATATTTTCTTACAAAAATATCTAATTGAGAATCAAATACACATGACATAAATACAACAATAGGAATAGGAGATACAATAAAAAATAGAATAGGGGATCCAAGATGCAATTCGAGTGGATTAAGTTGGTTCGGGTTGAATTGAATAGAAGAGTAATATGAATTTATCCAACTAAACTCAAATGAAAATCTAGTACCAATCAGCCCTACCCAACTTGAAGAAGATCATGTTGGTTTTCGGGCTTACCTAATTCATTAATTTCTCATATTCTTCGGTAAAAATATTCAATACCAATATTAACATTTACAGCCATTCAAGAAAATAGATAATAATTAATAACACAAGATTTTAACTGTTAACACAGCAAATAAAGTGTTTATAACATCAATAGTTTTAATATTTAACTATAACTACGTAACATTAATAAAATCCGAAATACAAAAAATTATAGACATCTTTTCAAAATATGTAGAAATCCACCTCAACCCAAAATTTTCAAGTCAAAAACAAGCTTCTCTTTTCTTACCAAACCCAAAAATCCCCAATCCAAACCTAGTTTTTTTGTGTCGCATTTGGTTTAGGTTGTATTTTTGGATCGTTTTGAAAATAATCACCCTTAATATAGTGCAATATATGTAGACATAGGCATTATATTTCACTCCAGCTGATCGAAATGCATCTCTCTAGCGGATGAACCATGGTAGAATGAGATTATCATCTGTGGAAAAGAAAAGGGAAAAACAGTAGTAAATACAACAGGGCTTATAAGCACAAAAAAGGAAGAATCTCAAGGATGTGTAGCAATACTTCTTCAAATCAATATGTAAGAATTATAATTTTCTAACCAAAAAATTGATTTTATGAAAACACAAAGGTAAAAACTAACTGAATTATTTTCATCCTGATAACTGACGCATAACCGCCTTTTGAAGTAAACGATACTGAACTTCTTTCATCCAATATCTAATAAACCAGCAATATTCTAAAGCATAAAGCCTCCAGCAAGATATCCTATATGTATAGATCCAAACGAGAATTGATTCTACTTACGACTGAAATATAACACAAGTGATAGTTGCAAAATCAGCAGCAGCCATCCAGGCTTCCCGAGATGAATATGCAAATCCGAGTGAGCAGATGCACCATTGGGAGAAGCTATCGGAACTGTAACGGTGGGAAGTGGAGACGAAAATCCCGATGGAGCAGGTGCTACTGAAGGAGCTCGGAGGACGTTGATATCAACTTTCTGTCCAGCTAGGCAGTGACCGGGTACGCCACAAATGAAGAAGTGGTGGCCATGAGTATTGATCATGAGGGTGTCGTTGCCAGTTGTATAAGCAGAGATAGGGGATGACGCGTTGCATGCTCTGTATTCGGCATGCGTAACTTGCATCACGTTGTGAAATTGAGGGTTGTACTCAAAAACTATGTATAAGAAAAAAACGACTCGGTTAGATATTCTAGGTGAGAAGATGTTTGGCAAAACTTATTTAAAAGATCTTATGAGGTCTTAAATATTATAAGAGGGTGAAAAAAGAAAACAACTTGGTGAGATAAGCTGTTATAAGATTAAAAGATGTTAGTAGTAATAATTTTTTAACAATATGGTTAAAATTAAAAGAGTTTCTTAAAATCTTCAAAACATAAGTTAAAACTCCTTATTTTCTTAAAAAGAGCATGTAAGATCCTAGCATCTTACTTTTTGAGCTTATACACTCTATTTTTTTAATTTCAAACTTTACCAAACACTTTATGATACCTTATGATAAGAATTAGTAGGTCAATGTCATGATTCCATAATATTGTGATGTCAAATTCATTCTTTGTTTCCATTAGTACGGAAATTCCAAGTGACCTTTTCTCTCTTCTCTAATCCTTCTTGGATCAAACAGGGAAGCACCTGAAATTGACAAAATTTCTAACTGGTAGCCAGATTATCCTCATAGTCATCATATTGCATCAAATCAAAACATCCTTGATTTTCACCGGTGCTAAGGTTGTGAGGATGTTACTCAGTTACAAAAGTTCATCTAAAACTAGGAAACTCTATTTCCTTATATTGTTTTCGGATAGTCTCTCATTTGCATTTTCCACTCATCATATTTTTCCTGCATCTCTAGTTGTCAAGAACATAACTAGTAGCTATTCAAAATTTGGTTGATGATAATAATCATGGGTCATGATCAGATTTCCCCATTTAATATCCCCAAGACATCACCATGTAGGGACCTAGAAACTTGGTAAAAGTTTCATAGACATATCACATGTTTTCTCTCTCTGTTGTTGAAAAGTTCTTTCCAGCAACCATTTGGTGGCATGTATGTGCATATGATAATACTCCATACCTTAAAAGATCAATCCTCAGGCACCAAACCTATTCAACTAAGGTTGCTCCAAGAAACTGAAAATCAAGCAACTCTTAATAGCAAGAAACCAAGAATGTCTATTCCAATTTTCACCTAGCATACATGCATCCAGAAATACTGTCTTCCCTCATTTTCTTCCATTATCATACTATCGCTTTGTTTTTCAATTATTTAGGTGTTGTGAAATGCCACATGATAAATTGATAATGTTAAACTTTTTAAACCCACAGTCCCAAAAAGCAACATTTTGGGAGAAAAAACAATTCTTTCACTATAATTAAACTATTGGGGTCCTTTTTCTATGAATAAGGTTGTTGGAAAAACTCTCTCTTTTTCTTCGAATAAAAATGTGCTAACATTTTAGATAATCAACTGGATTTCTTTGCAATGCTGACGTAAAGGCCATCATCACTAAAACGTGCACTTTTGGCAAGTCAGTTCTAATGTTGGTAGATGGAATTTTAGGTGGTTGGATATGCCTAATGGGGCTATGGTGGACACAAGAAATTGCACAATGGCTCCCTCCCGCCCTCCTCATCATTAGAAAAACTTTCAACCTCATTTTTATATTGTGGCCTATAAATTTTGAGTGCAAAGGCCACTCCCACCCTCCACTTGATAGATGGACTCCAACTACACAATCACTAAGAGAGAATAGACTACATATGGAAAAGTTATCAACACCAAACCTTTAGCATAGTGTCATATCAGCAGTCAGATCCACATTATACTAATATGACATGATCTGTATGATTTGCTCAACACAATTGTAGAACTGTGAAGAAAAAATGTTTGGTGGATGCTTGCCATAGATATGATTTGGGGAATCTTTATACGTGGGCCTCATAGAAAAACAACAAAATAAATATTTACAACTTTTGGGGGTCCAAGATTCCGATCAAACTCAAAACTATGATAATTTACAACATATAACTACACTTTCTACTAAACTAAAATCTAGCAAAATTAGTTTCTTTGGACTCTACTGTCTCAGTATGCCTCAATTTACTTGCTCCTGCTATAGCTCACTCCACAAGCCTTTAGGAGTACTAATAGTCACTCTTGATTTTGCTCGTGCATTTTCACCGCTCTATAATGTGCAATCATGTGCATATGAGAAAAAACCTTAACATTGTTAGAATCCATAATGTCCTGCCTTGGGATTAGCATTAATGTTATGGTCCATGTAACACTAGGAATATGGCTTAAAGCAGGCAAAAGCACCACATATTGGGGGGACCAAAACTTATGGCTTTCCTAAAGCTTAAACAGGCACAAACAAAGATTTTAAATGAGGCCATGTTTTCAGGCAGACAAGTTACAAGCTAGTGTATCCAAACATAACATTGAACTTAAAAAACATCAGAAAAGTAGCTCATCTTCCAAATTTGTAAAATTTTTCATTGAAATAGTAACCACTACCAAATCGTATGGCATCAGATACGAACCAATTTGTAGGTGATGATTATTAGTAGATAACCAATTCATAAAATTCACAATAGTAGAATCCAAAGCAGACATTGTCGCAGCTAGTCCTCACCATATAACCAATTCGTAGTAGATGATTATTCTTTTTCTAAATTTATTAATCTTTCAATGGACAACGAAGGGCTAATTTTTTACACTTTCAACAAATATAACAACGAATTGATAGCTAATAATATTTTTTACTTATTATTTTAAAAAATTGCATTTGCTACAAAAAGTTTTTGGCTATTATTTGTAGTGACAGCTAGAAATTAATTTCGTAACAATGTTTCGAGGGAGGATACCAGTCTTTTGGTATGCAACAGTTAAAATTGTTCATTGCTTTGTCTCACACCTTTTCCAACGAATCATAAACTATAAGACTATCTCAAACGGGGGAAATTTCCAAGAAAAAGAAAATCATTATTCAGATGCACCAAGAAACAGAAACATGGTACTATTATTCCATGAAACATTCTAAAATTCCAGGGCAGAAACAAAAGCAACCTAGGAAGAACATTTGCATGCAGAGAAGGAGAAGAGGAAAAAAAAATACCGACTATATCACCAACTCGAAAGGTTTTTGTCGCAGCCCACAGCGTGTAATCAACATTCCCAATGGTGGTCCAGCCAGCAGAATCTCCCACCTTATAAACAGCCCCTGTCGACAGCTGAAACGAAGCACAGACAAAACAAAGAATAACTGCCATAGCTCTGTTTCCAAGAACTGATGCCATGGCCGTGGGCTTCTTTTTTTCAGCAAAAACTGTCGACTTTGATAAGTCAAGAGACTCTTCTACTTCTCTATTGTGTCGTAGTATTATAAGATCTTGGGGACTTTTGGGTTTTTTGGGGGGCTTTTGGATGGTTTCACAGTGGACCCTCTTGGCCTTTTCTTCTGATAATGACTGATGTGTTTAATGAATTTGGTAGTGGGTTGACCTCAAGTACATAGAGCCTTTTTCCCTTATTTTTGTTCTTTACTTTTTGTGATGCATAAATGGAGAAAAGGAAAAAAAATAAGGAAAATGAGAAAAGAATAGGGGATTTAAAATAAAAATTGGAATAGAAGATGAAACAAAGAAAAAATTGAGAGGCTTTGTTTGAACATGAATTGAGGCATTCTCTTAAAATTTATTGGGAGAATGGATTTTGAGAAGTGGGGTTAGAAAATGTGATGATTGTCTGTTTGTGTTTTGTATGGTAGATAGAAAATAAATTAGAAAAAAATTGTTTGTTTGTGTTTATTTTGTAAATTGACAAAATATCACATCAATAATTTTTTGATTGGGTTGATGGGGTGAAATAAATATTCTAAAAGTATTTGTATATATGTATATATAAATTGAATGGGTAGTAATATATGTATATATATAATGTGAAGGGAACAATTTATAACAAATTAACAATAGTTAATATTGGGGAATGTATTAGAATGTGAATAATTAGAGTATTTTAGAGAATAAATTTTATATTTTGAGAGTGAAATTGGAGAATGTGTATTATTTATTTATTTATATTTTAAAAATTAAAAAATATATTGAGAATTTATAAACAAATAAATCTAATGTATTTGGTGGTGAGTTGGCCTCAAGAGCGATAACCCTTTTTGCCTTTATTTGTTTAAGGAAATATTTTTATTGTTATCTTTACTTTCTGCTATATATAAATGGGGAAAAGAAAAAATTTAAGGAAAATGAATTTACATTTTTAAGAGTGGCATGGTTAGCTGTCCATGTTAATTAGCTTTAAGTACACTCCAATTCTCATGCAATAGAAAGTAGATTGACTCTCCACTGTTTCAAGATTTTATTACAAGAAGAGTATATTGACTTTCCATTGTTTCGTGATTTTTTACAGTAGAATTAACTTCCCAATTAGTACAATATTTTGAGTTAAACATCAAAATCACATCTCTCACTTCAACAGAGCCTATGCCTGTGGTCATCCAATAGGATTGGCCGAAAACAATTTATTTTGTGGTCCACCTAATTGGGTTGAAAGACTTCTAGCAATCTGACTGAGCCACAGCACTGAGCATGAAATTGCAGCGAAATTAGGGGTTGTGGGAGTATTTTCAATGAAAATTCGTTGATATTTAAGTCGCAAAAGTTGTGGGAATGTATTTTTTTTATATGATTTGAATATGTATCTTGAAAGAATGAAGGTTGTTAGAATCGAAATTGAAGAATATGAAAGTTATATGAAATTAATTTTGAAAAGTTTTGATACGTTTGTTATGTTTTGGAGGGAAACATATTTTATTCTAACAATCAAATTAATATTTTTTTGTTTAATTTTTTGGATGAAAATATAATTAAATAATTTTTTTATTGTAAAAATAATAATAAAATATATATGATATATGTATATATTAAAAAATGGGAAAGTTTTGAAAAATTGAAGAGTGTGTTTTGGAAAAATCTATTTTAGTGTTTTGAAGAGAAAATAAGTATATGTTTGGTTATATTTCTCTTCCTATAAGATTGGAATACAAGCGTAGAAATCGAGATGAAGATTAGGGTTGCAATTGGGTCTAGTCAATCCAAACTTTAAATAAATTTTATGTTCAAGCTTAGCTCAGTTAGATTAAACTTAAATTATCAAAAACTGTAAACAACTACGAACTTAAATAATTCGAAATAAAATAAAAATACTATAATATGTATTTATCAATAAAATAAAAATAATATTTAATTATGTATTAATTTACAAATTTCGAAGCTAAATATAAATATCTTGAAATCAACTCGAATCAGAGCTATGCTCGTAAGTTTTCAACTTAGATACACATAGCTGTAGGACGATTAATTTTATTAGTGGGGACAGAATGATCTTTTTTGCCCTTTCATTACATCACACAGAACATTAAATTGTGAGAATTTCTAGGCAAGAATTCTTCATCTCAAATTGTCTATGAAAAATGAAATTTTTAACATTCTTCAATCAAAATTGGCAAAATAATAATTGAGAGAGAAACTGAAAGTGTCTATCATGTTGAGGTAGCTAGAGACCACACATCGCAGCTGTTGGCGGGCGCATAACTGAATTAACTACCGAACAATGCTTGAAGGACTTGAAAGCAAAGAATGGTTGAAAAACTTGAATATATTAAGTAAGTTGGTTGAATGGTGCACATAAAATGGACTTCCGAGGGGGAGTGCCATAATGACATCTACTTGTGTCATTGCTTAGTACATCGAGAACAGCAGTTAGAATTCTCTATTCAATTTATATTTTATATTTATTTCATTTTTTTAATTTTCATCAATTATAATAAATATTTTCTTATAAAATTAATTAATTAAAAATTAAATACACTTGACATATATTTAAATAAAATATAAAATATAAAACAAAATAAAGAATCCAAAAATGGGAGAAGTGATATTTTTCTCGCACTCAAGGTGGAAACCATGTGGGAGAGGCTCATTTATATCACCAATTAAGTATGCATTTAATTCAAAGTTATATTGTATACAATAACTTTAGCATCTTCTTTTATAATATTAGAGCTAGTTTATTTCGAATGATATTATTATAAATAATATATAAATAAATGGATATGTTTTAAATCTATTAAAAAAGTAATATAATTTTATGTTTGGTTGGTAAAATTAACTAAAAAGTAAATTAAAACAAAACATATAATTTTACAATTATAACCTTTTATTATTTATTTTAATAATATTTTTACATATTAATCAAGGGTAATTTGGTCCTTTTGAATCTTATCAAACCCAAAGAAAATGTATCAAATTTTTCTTCTTTTGATATATATTCCAATTTAATATAGGACCTATGACTTATCAAAAGCACTATATCTAGGCAAACAAACAATAAATTAGGAGTAATTATGTACCTATCAAGTATAATCAATTAAAACAAACAAGCCCTCAATATATTTTAGTTCAACGATTCACAATTTACTTGATTATATACTCTAAGTGGGTAGTACGAAATTTCCAGCAAAAATAGAGAAATTTTCCATATATAATTTTCTTATTTCGATTCTAATGCCCAATGAATTGGGCCCATGAGACGACGGGCTCGTTGGGCCAAAATTATGCATTAATAAACTAGAGACCCAGATCAACAAGTCCCCTTGCCTGTTGGCCCATTAAATTGACTCAAGACACTCTCAATGCAAAAGAGGACAACCTTTTTGCTATTGATCAATATGTTCTCAACTAGCTGCAGATACATAAACCATTCCTCTTGCATTTATAGTCTTTCTATTATATTACTTATAGGAGAAAAATCTATAAATTTCTTCACAGCTGGGAATTAGGATCAAATCCTCCAGCATGCCCATTCTTCTTATCAGCACCATCAACCGTCCCTGTCTCCTCATCAACATAGCCATCATCCATAAACCTCTTCCACAGCCAATGCCTCTTCCACACCCTGTCCGTCATCTCCTCAATCGGCACATTCTTCGTCTCGGGCAACAAGAACAACACAAAAAACGACATCACCAAAACCCATCCTGAGAAAAACAAGAAGATCCCAAACTTGAAATGGCACAGCATTGACAGAAACGCTTGTGCGATCACAAATGTGAATAGGAGATTGACGCAGACCGTCACGCTCTGCCCTGCCGAACGAGTCTCCAAGGGGAAAGTCTCACTAGGAATTAGCCACCCAAGAGGTCCCCAAGACCATGCAAATGAGGATACGAATGTGCAAATCAAGATCACAACGAAAATTGCATAGCCGTGGCCAAGGTTGTCCGTGTGGTCCTTCACTTTGATGCCTAGTAATATGGCTATAACCACCTGTGAGATAAACATTTGGACACCAGCCTCCAGCAACAGCAGCCGCCGTCCCACTTTGTCCACTGAGTAGATTGATACGACGGTGGACAGCACATTGACTGCACCAGTGATCACAGCCGAATACAGGGATGCATCGCTCCCAAACCCAACAGTGTTGAACAGAACAGGAGCATAAAACATTATCGCATTTATTCCTGTGAATTGCTGGAAAATCTGCAGCAAAACAGGACATTGTATATTCTCATCAAACATTTGCATAAAATCCTCAAACAATATGTGGGCTTTTCAAACAGAACTTAAGTTTTAACTAACCTGCAAAGCCACAGCAATGACAAGTTGAGGCCTGTTCCTCCTCATGAGCAGGTTTCTAAAAGGGTGTTTTACTTGCTTGGCTACACGGCTCGCCTCAACGAGTTCCAGGAACTCGGGCTCAACGTTATCAGTGCCTCGGATCCTCCTGAGCACGGCTTTTCCTTTATCTAAATGGCCGCGTTCAATCAGGCTGTTGGGAGTGTCGACCACAAACAGGGCGCCTAGAGTCAGGAGCCCGGCAGGGATCCCGGCCAGCCCTAATGACAGCCGCCAGCCCCATCCTCCTTTGATTCTGTCATGAAAAAGTGCCAAACAACGTTGTTTAGAACATTGCAAGAGCATTTTATTCAGTCTTCATGGAGATAAGTCTATTAGATACTTAATTATCCTCACAGAAACATATGGGGATTTCATCGCGTCACAAAGTTATACCAAAATTCAAGAAAAATTGAAACTGACAAGCCTTATTACATTTATTCTATTAATCAATTGAATTATACATGACCCCAAAAGTTAATTTTGTGTGTATATCAAGTTATCTTATATTACATGTCCGAAAATTTTTAATTTTAACAAAATTCGAGTTGCGTCGAGTAGCCTGTGGTCCAATAACATAAATTTCCCACATAATTTAGGAGGTCGGGAGTTCGAATTCAAACAGACTCTTAATGTGCATGTGTATATTAAAAAAAAATCAAATTGCCATTAAATTCAAGGATCAAAATTTTACACACAAAATTTAAAATAAAAATCCAAACCCACTGAACTTTTGATATTCATATGCATAAATTAAAAAAATGCGTTCAAAACATTCTGCACGCGTTCAAAACATTCCACGTGCAGAATATGATCCTCTCTTACCAGCTACCAGTGACCACGCACATATGTTTGTATGACCAAAACTCTTTTTACCACTTAAAAACAGTCAAAAGGCATCCTAAGTTTGAAAAAATAGTGTCCGTTTTTGTTTTTTCAAAGTAGACAACTTCTCTACAGGGTGACGAGTGTACAAGTAGAACGAATTGTGATTACTTAATCAAGAATAAACAAACTTATCTTCCTCAGACTTTTAAAACTTATCATCCTTGGACTATTAACTGCAGCATAAACAAATCTTTAAGCCTGAAATAAACTATAGAACATCAGAAAAATAAAACTTACTTAGCAGTGCCGTAGTTGACTAGGTTGGCAAAGAGAATTCCAATGGTAACATTAAGTTGGAATAAAATGTTAAGCCCTCCACGGATTCTTGTGGGCGCAATTTCTGACAGAAACAGCGGAACAGCCTGAAAATATTCATGAATGATGCATTTTCAACGCCACGGGTTTCGAATCAGAATATATATATATATATATATATATTGGCAGGAAAACACGACAAAATTGAAATAATGAAGAAAAATACTAGTGGAACACGAAAGTAGTGACGACATTATATCACTTGGGTCCGGGTCTAGTCAAGATTCGAAATTTTAGTGAGGAAAATAGGAAACGAGATTTTATTTAAGTACAGTACTTTTAGGTGTTTGTAATCACCATGGGTTAAGATTTTCGAAATTGAAATTTCAACATATATTTTGACTCCTACTTTAATTTCATGTATATATGATAAGGGCATCGATTTATAATTAATTATTTTTATAGAAAAATATTTAATACACTAAAAATATATACATATAATAAAATAGGAGATAAAAAGTGTATTGAAATAGATAATAAAAAGCATGGAAGTACTATAATTTTAAAAGTAATGATGTAAACAATGATGGGGTAGTAATACATTAAAAATAAAAAAAATAGAAAAAAAATACTAAATTGCCAAGAATAAAGTTACTAAAGTGGAAGATACAAGAAAATTGGAGTTGGAGGATTTTTCAAGCTAAAAAAGATTGGTCCCTTGATTTGATACCGTTGGGTTCCAAAAATGTCTGTCCTATATACGCAGCTTAGTCAATGCCCAATGTTGTTAGATTATGAAAAAAAAATTAAGTTGAGTTGAGGAACCCCACCACATGGTCATCTATTGTCAAAAACCTTGATAAGGACAACTTTTTGTATTTTCTAAAACTCATTTATTGATTGCATATTGAACTCATCTAAGAGTACAAAAGCAGGCGAACCACTTCCTCATAATTTTGCCCTAACCCTATGTTTTACGTTATGTTTTAATTAAAAAGTATTCAACAAAATTTGACGTAATTTAATATTTAAATTTTTTAATTATCTTTTTTAATTGTAGTGTTCTAACTAATTCTTTTCATCTAGACATAAATATAAGGTCTAAGTTCATTGTAC
Source organism: Jacaranda copaia (assembly GCA_014898725.1). NCBI lineage: Eukaryota > Viridiplantae > Streptophyta > Magnoliopsida > Lamiales > Bignoniaceae > Jacaranda > Jacaranda copaia. Next base: position 74,014 of record JACGDI010005706.1, read on the forward strand.
TCAAACCTAAACAAAATATCTTAGCCTATTTCTTATTTTACCATTCTACCTATCTCTTTAAGTTCGAATTCCCAAGACGTAATCTCCTCATTTCACTAAGTTAAAATTTACAGTTTTAAAAAATTATAATTTAAAAAAAATTATGATGGATTGCCCATAAACTAAAGCGAGACGCATTAAAATCTAATTAGAATAAAATATGATAAAAGATATATAATTTTTTTATTTATACACAAATTTGCTAAAACTTAAATTTAAAACCTCACACATAATAATAAATACTAGGATAATATTATTTAATTATTTGATTATTTCACTAATAAAATTATAATAATTATATCGAACATTTTCACATTGAACATGTTAGCATAGAGCACCATCTAAAGGCTCCAAGAAGCACTCCCCGCGATTCTTGGGTACCAAATTTGCCAAAAATACCCCCCAAAAGTGTTCACTTGTATCACGTCAACTCACATATAATAAGTTCCAGCTTGGACTATAACCAATTATGCATTTTTGTGCCCAACTCAACAAACCAGTGAAAGAAAATTAAGTTAGGATATTGACCAAACCTAAGATGATCATGTTAAAAATCTTTGAAAACCATATTTTTTAAGCGAAAATTTAATTTTTGTGCTAAAATAAAATTTACACGCAAAATACTCTATAATAAAATACACAATTAAAATAATTTGATTGATCTATCAGTTCATAGTTTGATTTTTTTATTTATATAAACATATATGAAGAGCGTGGCGTTAAAGTATTTAAGAGCATAGATCACACTTTATATGTAAAATTCATGTTATTGAACTACAAATCAAACGCTGAATTCCTCTAATTTAAGTCGATCTTCTAATGAGGGATTAAAATAATATTACGAACCTGATTAGCAAAACCGACGCCACATCCAAGTAAAATCCTGCCGATGATGAGCATGGGGAGGTCCTGCGCCGCCGTATTAAAAATAACTCCGAGTATGAAGAATAAACCGGCGATCAGCATAGTCAGCTTTCTACCGAGCCTCCTTGTGGTGTAGGAAGCAAAAAACGTCGCCGTTAAACCGGCCAGATACAGCGACGATGTGAACAATTGTAGCCCTTGATTATCATATTTGCAATAATTACTGTTTAATCCTTGATCCTGTGTCCTCCGATACACCACCGGGAAGAACTTCTTCAGGAAATCGGGCATTGATGTCACGCCACCTGTAATCACAAGCAATTCATCAACAATGTTTCTGTGATCAACGAAAAATCTTACGATCCTAAAAACTCCAGGAGATCAACCTGAAACACCGACGTCGTAGCCGAACATTAGACCTCCGGTGGCCGCCATGATGCAGGAGATGATGACAATCGGAGTGATCCTCGCCTCAAACTCGGTGCCTCCGCCGGAGGAGACCGCGAATCCACCGCCGGCCATTTCTGAGAAGCCGATGTATGTGTTTTTGTATGTCTGTGTGAAATTGTGAGGGGAAAAAAGGAAGAAAAAGGAGATGAAATTTGTGGGAGTGGAGTGGGTGCTGGAAATGGGTGGGGTTTATATAAAATTCAAGAACTGGATGAGGGTGGGGGCCGGGGGTGGGGGCGGTGTTGCTCCAGATAAAACCACAGGCATCTTTACACGTGCTGATAGTGAATTTGTTTTCTTTTTCTTCTTCTTCTCAGTTGACGGCTATATGTATAGTCAGCCCACGTCTCTGGGTTACAGGAAAGAAATTATTTAATTTTTTATTATAATTATTATTCAAACGTGAGAAGTTTAGAAATTAATTTCACGTTATGTTTGAATCTTAAATTTTCATTATAATTTTCTTGCATAGTCACGAGGAGATGGTAGGTCTGTTACCAGAATTTGAAGATGTGAGAATGTCATCTAGATCTATTTTAAATAACTATTTTTTTAGAATATTTTTACTTTTTTGTCTTACGAAAATTCAAAATAAAAAATTAGTAGAAAATTCAAAATTAAAGTTATAGTAATATGAATCAATTAATGGAAACAATTTGACGGATATTTACTACTTTTTGAAGACGTAAGAATGTTTTCCGATCTGTTTCTAAATATATACAGCGTTGTATTTTTGAAAAATAAGAGAATTAAAATGATTGTTTTGAAATATTTTTATTTTTTTTTTATAAAAATTCAAAGTCAAAAGTTGAAATTGGAGTTATGGGAATACGAATCAATTAATGCTAATAATTTGATGGTTATTACTACTTTTTTCCGGGTTGACCATTTTGGAAGAAAATTCATAAACAATCGAACTCTTTTTATCTTATCCTATTTTCCTAATAGAAGGAAGTTGGCGGGCTTTGTATGTAGATGATGCTAATTTCACTTTGCTTTCTCAAATTATGTATAAGGATTGTGATTTATGACTAGATTTAAATGATTTGTCAAGGAATTATACTTATTATGTGATTAATATACTATAATTTGACAAAAATTATTAATTACAAAATTCATAAAATTCTAATAGCTTGTAATTCAGTATCATCAGTTTCCCCTATTATGTAAGAAGTCTCGAGTTCGAACTCGAATGAATACTTTTGTATACATTATGCGCATCTGATTATGCAATTTGTACTTTAATTTACTTAATTTGATAATATGATACTATTAACTTGTTGAAAAGATAAATTTCATCATTTGTAATGTTCTCTATAATAACAATAGTAATATAATTGCTTTTAAGTTGAATTAATATTTCTCATCACATGGATTGATGAGATATGTACGATTAAATGAATTTATTTATGATGAATTATATTTATTATGTAATTATAGTGTGATTAATATATTATAATTTTAAAAATTTGTTATCATTAGTTACATTTCAAACAAGAATTTTCCTAGTCGAAGATAGATAGTGAGAATTGCATGAAATAGTTTAACACTTTACATCACATAGATCACTAAATCTACCTATTCATATCACACATAGAAAATCACATCCATAGATATATAATAATTTACCAGCAGAAAATCCATGATTACATGAATCCAACACTAAAATCTCGTGATACAAGGGAAAAAGAAATAATCAATTAATTGGTCAAAAACTTTACCTTTTTTTAATTCTAACTATTGATTTTGGTCACACATTCAAAGTTTTCGCCACATTTGTATTTTGTATATTTTATTTTTGTTTTGTCATTATATGTGGACATGTGTAAACATGTGATCGATCGAAAAAATATATTTTTAAAGAAAAAAATAAATAATTAAATGGATACGTGTTCGATGATCGTGTTATTGTATTATTCGTGTTATATAATTAAAGAATTTGTCCTTAGTATTAGAGTCAACATCAGCCCTTTTCAGTTGAATTTCAACAATTTCAATTATTTATTTGTTTATGTTATTATTCCTTGAGATAGTAAAACTATAATGTCACAAAGCTTGACTTTTATTTAAAAATTGTCAACACAAAAGTTTCTACCTAAAAATCATCTCCCGTTTTAACAATAACAAACCGTCTTAAAAAACTCTACCTAAGAATTATTTTCCATTCCAACAATAATAAAACGTCTTACCGACTTTTGTATTAATCATTGATGTCGTCATTTCATGCATCCTCCAAGAATTGGAGACGTATTATACTTTTATTTAAGGTCCGAAGATAAACCCTTTTTTTGTGGTCCCTCATAATGAAGTCTTGTCTACTTCTGATTTTATTTCGTAATAGCCAAAGTTACAATGAAAATTAAACAAAAACATTTAAAAATTTATTCATATTATTCTTGAAAAATAAACAAAAAAGACATCAAAAAATGTTTTAATTCCAGGATTGTAAATTAAGTCAGATCCGAAGCAATCTATTTATATCATTATAATTTAAATATCGGTTCGGATAATGAGTTCTAAGGGCCAAATACACAATTGGAGGAATCATTACGTGAATTCCAATTATGCCCCTCCAATAACTAAATTAGAGCGGAGCAAAAGTTGAGTAAAAAAGGTTCCAAAAATGGAGGAAAAGTGTAGTTTTTCATTTGAATCTAGGGTATTTATAGCGATGAGCTGACGTAGATCAATCCCATCAACCTTATATAGATAGTAGAATCGATACTGAACACTTCTTACTAATGATTAGAATTCTAAATAAGACGCGAATTAGAATTCAAATTGTGCTGACCCATAAAAAAATACCTAGATGTTAAGAGTATTTTGGTATTATTCTCTTTTCCCTAAGGTCAAAATGGTCCCTCCATGTACTCATTTTCCAATCATATGCTTTTTTAACTCAAAAAATACCACTAATATTACATGTATGACAGTTATATACGGTTAACTACCGGACATCTATTGATACGGACCACATTTAGGTCATCGAATTAGCATTTTAGACAGTGCGTGGATGTGTAAAATAATGAATTGTCTGCCAATTGTTGTTGTCCACATAACAAACAAAATAAGAAGGTGAGTTGTCTTAGTCTCTTTGATAGATCCATAATTCTTTTTTCATTTTTTTTAATTTTTTTCATTTATTATTTTATCAATTAATTCTATATGTATGTCCTTTTTGATTTTTATTACATCATGCTATGGTCGAAAATAAATGAATTTTGGAAAATAGCCAATATAATAGGTATTGTAGCATGCTTGATTTTTTTGGAAAATTTAATTACTTAGGAGTTGAAATTCAGACGTCAATCTTATTTTCGACATAGATAGTGTACAGTTAAATTATTATCCAAAAAATTTAATTTTATTTTTTGTAGGGGCAATTTGGAATTAAATGCGAAAAATGGGGGTTACAAGTATGGGGAATTAGAGTGTGGATGTAAAGAATTGAATTTGAAAAGTAGGGTTAGAAGGGCAAGAAATTGACAAGGGAAAAAGTAATTTTTTTTAATTGTTAATATAATTTTATTGATTACGTAATATTAATTTTTAAAATCTTTTAAGTTTTTAAATCAATAAAATTTAACAACTAAATATGTATATATATTAACAATCTTTTATTATATTTGTAAATGCATTCACATCTACCAATTTATTGATATTCTAATGCATTTTGTGAAATCATTCATACAAATAAAAATCTGTATTTTGTACTATTATTAAAAAGGTTTTTTTTCATAACAACTTTGATTAAATTTTAAATTTTTTGCATTTAAAAAAATTTCAATTACTTTAAATAATTTCATTAAATGCTTAGCATTAATTGTAAATTTCTTGAATTTATAGATCATCAAAATATATGTTATAAATTAATTAAATTTAATGACATTTTTAATATAGATTAATTCTTTAAACCTACTGGAGCACAATAAATCTATATCTACATCTGCAAATTACATTCGAAATATGGTCTTTTAAATATTATATTACAATTTTGATAAAATAATGAATTTTTAGAATTTAGGGTATTTCTGAATTATTTAAAAGAATTCATTAGGTTGCTTAGTATTAATTGTGGATTTCTTGACTTTCTAAATGTGGAAATATGTCGACTAATCCAATTTGATGACTTTTTTAATGCGTTCACACACAAATGAATGTAAATATTCTATAGTACTATGATACATATGAAGAGGGCATTTTACTCACAATTATATGATTTTGACCATTTTTTTTATTTTTTTTAGTTTAAATATTAATTATTCAAATAATTTTATTGAATACCTAACATTAGTAGATTTTCTAATTTTTTAAATTATCAAAATATGTCAACTTACCAAATTTAATGACCTTTTCTCTAAAATCATCAAGCAAAATAAATTAAGAAAAAATTTCAATTAAAATTAATATAATTTATACAAATTTAAGGAATCTTTCAATTAAGATATTAAGTAATATGGACAAACTAACTAAAATTTAAAAAAGATTAGAAAGAATTAAATGTAGCACAATATCATTTATACTTATCATCTTTTCATCTTTGTTATTCCTTTCTCATAATTTTAATTCAAATATTCATGTTAGGTTATCAATGAATTATTTTCTTGTAACTTTCTTAATTGTTTCCCTATTGGTTCTATTATTTTACTTTGTGATTCATTAAATATTTTTTTTTTCAAATATCTCTCGTATCGTGTTTTCAAAGATTCATCCAAATTCTCCATTATCATATATATATTCTTTGCTTATATTTTTTTTAAAAATTAAAACTTATATATTTTCCAAGCTTTCATTTTATTTGTAATTTTTTATCATACATGCTAATTGATAAACGCTAATAATTACATAGTTGAAGTAATAAAAATACTCTAATTAAGAATACTCATATATATACATCAAATAAAGCCCTATTATAATTCTTTATCGCCATTAACAAAACTTAATTATTGATTGTAATTTTTATACAATTTATAATAATTAAGTTGATGTACAAAATTATAAGTTTTTTAAAAGTGACACTTTTTTTAGAAAAAAAGATGATAGTACAATTTTGATGCTAGTGTGTGTGTGTGTGTGTGTCACATGCCTACACTTTGTCCTTCCTTCTCCTATCAATAAATAACAAGCAATTAATAATATAATTACTAGCAATTACATATACAGAGGGGGTTTTGGATTACAATAGTTCAATTTTAATTAAAATCTAAATTCTTTTAGATCAATTCTATTTTTAATATAGGCAATTATTCAATTAAAAAAAATGTGACCAAATTAAAGTATCTCTAGTTAAAGTGTTGATATTTTCTTTTTTCTTTTTAACTAATTGATTGAATTTTCTTCTTTATTTCTCATAGCAAATGAAAATTAAAAAGAGCCAAATTTGATTGGAATAATTGGTAGAAGTAAGAACACTTAATCAAGAAATCAATTGTATATAAATAGCATGAATTACTCAAAAAAATTATAAATAATTAATATATTCACCCAAAAAAAATTGAATTTTCTTTCACGTAGGCCTTGCTTAGAACAAAAAAGAAAAAGGTTCAATAACATCAATCTTTTCTGTTATGTGGAAAATTTCGTATTCGAACCTGCATTGTCTATAATTTATACTTCGATTTATTTAATTTGAGAATAAAAAAATATTAATTTATTGAAAAAAAAATTTAACATTTATAATACTCTTAAAAAAAAGAACAAAAAAGAAAAAGGATTTTTATCTTCAAATTTAATCAAAGCTTCCCCCTAATATTGGTTGTAATAATTGCCTCACAAATTATATCATTTGCCATAGAAATTAAAACAAATATTAATTAGTTGATTGGGAGGATTCAATGTCTTCATATTTGTTTATTATTATTTGCTTGTCATTCACTTCAGCCATCAGAAAAAGTAAATACTATTTAAATATGGTACATTGAATATTGTATGGTCAAAACCTGCCCCCAAGATATCCGGTTCCATCCAATTAACGAAGACGAGAAAACGTGAAGACGTTTCTCTTTCCATGACCTTTGGGGCCCCCTCCACTTTAATACTATGAAATGCGTACTTTACAAGGAGAATGGTCAGCACATTCACTTAAATTCAAGTGGATTTTAACATTCTTTTTCTCATAAGAGAACTGCGGTTCTAATAAGAAATTGCATCATTTAAAATAGGCCCAAATTAATTGAAAATATGGGAAAATCTTCAATCTAAATAATCTATGATACAAGGAAAGGATATGAAAATAATGATCAAAATCGAATTTAATTGTGAACTATTTCTATCAGAAATAGGATTGATAATTTTGATTTTTGATTTTATTTTTTATTTCATTTTCTATTCCAATTTATTGTATATATACCAAGAATATTTGATTGTCAATAAATTATTTTATGAGAAAATATTTTATGCACACATGTCATATATTTATGAAATGAAATAAAAGATAAAATATGAAATGGAATAGAGAATTTAAACCGGAGACTAACAGGCAATTCCGAAGGAATTGAAATTACATTTATTTTCCATTTGCATTCAAGAACTTTTATTTATTTCCACACCCCTTTTGAGACCTCGAAAAATGAATAAATTATTTTTTTTAAGAACAAAGAACTGAAATTACATTCATTTTTCATTTCTATTCAAGAAATTTTATGCATTTTCACTCCCTTTTGAAACCCTAAAAGATGGACAATTTTTTTTTTTTAAGAACAAACAAAGGTTTTTTTTATCATGCATATCACTTTCGTTTGTTTTTCCTTTCTGAAATTGTTTACTAAAATTATGTTTAGATTTCAAATTTTTTGATTAAAAATAAAATAAAATATACAGCACAAGGTACTTTATAATAAAAAATATTTAAAATATATATTTTTTTACTGGAGTTGAAAAATCAAATATAGCATTAAAGTGACATACATGCATGTTATATCATAGTTTTTCCACACTTTGGTTGAGGATTAGGCACAAGAAGGGGCACTTTTTTTTCAATTCGTAAAATATAATTTAATATTTACTTAATTAATTTCTTAATATAAGAAGTAATCTTAGAATTCTAATCGTGTTAATGTTAGGAATGAGAAGTTGGTAGAATGGACTTTTTTTATTTAAAAATATTGAATGAGTTTTTTGGATATAAAAATTTATTTGAGGGGATTTTTTTAGTAATTTATCAAAGTTTTTTGCCAAAGTATATATTTGAGAGATAATAATAATAAGTTCAAAATATTTAGAGTAAGATTATTTTTTTTTTGTCTCTATTCATAAACTAGAAAGAATTGGAGGTGATTACTTAAATATGAAATTTTTAAAATTTGAATTTTGATATTATATATCTTTACCTTAATTTATGAAACGTGATTGCTATAGAATATAAGATTACAATGGAATAACTGAAGATTCACCATAATGTTAAATAATTTATATGAATTTTATGTCATAATAATTATCTAAATTTAGAATTATGCCAAATATTACTTCTATTGTAATTAAGCATCTCTTTATGTAAGTACCTATCGTGAAATTTTTAAATTTTTAAATTTGAAATTATTTATGAGATTCATTTGGAATGAAAATAAATATTTATGATGGAATAAATGAGGATTTACCATACCATTAAATAAACATTGTCAATCTTAGTTTATAGTTAAAAAATTTAAAATTTAGAATAGAGTCAAATGTACTTCAATTGTGATTAAACATCCCTTCATATATTGCTGTCATGAAATCATTAAATTCTAAAATTTAAATTTATTTTTTTCTTTATATATGAAATTTAATTAGAAATGGTGGTTAAGATTTACAATGAAGTAAACTAGGGTTTACCATAATTTGAAGTAACTAATAAGAATTTCTCTTTATAATTAATGAAATAATTTAAAATTGCCTCAATTTAGAACTAATTCAAAAATTGCTTCAAATTATTGTCAAGTATTCCCTTCCTATGTTATTTGCTATTCTAAATATTTTACACTTTGAAATTAACTTTCATTGGTTTATGAAATGAAATATGATAATTTTTTTACAGAATATTACAAATAGTCAATAGAATTCAATTATTAAATCAAGAATATTATCAAACCAGATTGACACATAAGGTGCACAAGGGAATCAATTCGGGATTGAACACGAGACCTCCCATCTAACAAAGGAGATTGATACCAATGAGTTACAAACTATTGAACATTTATGAAATTTAATACTACAATGATGAATTTTTCAAAATTATATTATATTCTGCTTTTGTAGAATCTATGAGCATATTAGCTTATAAAGTATGAAAAAAAAAATTAAATCACTATAGCCGTGTACTTTAGTTGGTGCAACAATTTTTGACCAAAATTAAGTGTGTTCAAATTAAAAAAGGGAAAGCTTATTAATTGTGGAATTTGGATAAGATTAATAAAAGTCAAGTCAATATACAACCACAAAATTCAAGCGTCACCTCTTTTGGATTGGATGTTCATTTAGATTTCCCACGGGAAAAGAATGCTTGCTTTTGGATTAATTTGTTCACAATTATTAAATGCGATTCCTCCTTTTTCACTTTTTGGAAAAGGAGATATTAAAGATAAGATAAAAGTAAACTTGATAAGTTTCCATATTATCTTCCACTATGATAATAATTATTACTCAATTCATCTTATAAGCAAAACAAGCAAGAAATTATAGAGGAAATTAAATGATATTAAATTATGTAGAGTTTCAAATTATGTGATAATGAGGTAAACCTTGTCATTTTGTTTTTGGTTTTTCTTTAGTAGAAACTTCAGAACTATAAGAATATTTAGTTAGAATGAGTTTTAAACTCAATACATTTTGAGTGAAAATTCTAGAAGAAATGCTACTTGAATAGCATCTAACGATGAAAGTCGTAAGTTGTGATTGAAAGGAGTTATTGTCTATCGTTAGCTTGTATAGTATTGTTGAAATTGTGAGAGGCAATGATTTACTAGTGGTACATGTCAGCATTTTAAATTTGCTTCTCTCCAACTCATGACATATCCATGCGTGTGTGCTTTTGTATTCATAATTTGGGTGAACACAAATGTCTACAAATAATTATCATTATGGGTGTAAATGAGATGAAACAATGCGCGAATTATTTAGGATCGACTCAATGAAAGGTTTATATTTAGCTTGATCTTTCGATTCTGTGCTGAGCCCAATAGTATTCAACGACTAAAATAGGAATATAAATGAGTCGAGTTCAAGTCGAACTTTATAAAAATTGCTGGCTTGAGCTCAAGTTCAAGTCCAATTTTCTAAGCTCGGCACAATTTTAGGGGCTTGAGCTCAAAATGCTTAGCTCGAGCCAGTTCACCAGAAAATTTTAAATTAAATAAAAATATTAAATTATTAATATATTATAATTATTCAATAATAATTAATAAAATAATTTAAATTATAATTTTATATAAAATATATATTAAAGTATAATATATATTATAATAATTACTATAATGATTTAAATTATATTATACCATAATTATTGACAAAATATTAAATTATTAATATATTATAATTATTTAATCATATATAATAAATATTTAAAATTAAAAAAAGTAAATTATTAATATATATTAATTATTTAATTAATATTTAAAAATATTTAAAAATAGAAAAAAGCTCATGAATCGGCTCATGAGCTTTCAAACAGTAATGAATGAGCGTGAACTCGACTCATTAAGAAGCTCGAGTTTGACTCATGAGCCCACTCGACTCATCTTTCACCCCTAGACTAAAAAAGTTCATAGACCTAAACTAACTTTTTATTTATATATATATATATGTATATATACTTATAACATAGCCCATGTAATAAAATTCATAAAGATAAGTAAATAATAATAATTTTTTTTTTAGTAAAATATATAACAAAATTAATTAAAAAATTTATAATTATAGATTTTGTTTTTAGTCTATATAAGTTCGAGCTAATCAAAACATATACAAGCTTTAGCTCATCCGAGCTTATGCGAATCAAGCTCTTCTGATCTCTATAATGAGCCTTATCAAGTCAAACTTGAGCCTAACTATCTAAGCTCGACCAAGCTTAAACCCACCTCAAGCTCGCGAACTAATATATGAATCAAATTTAAGCTTACTATATTCAAGTTCGACTCAACTTATTTACACCATTAATCAACACCTCTGATCAATTTTTTAAAAGCATGTCTCCTTGCATGGATATCGCAAAGTGAGTTTGACCACCAGAAAGAGCGAAATGGGCTAGGAGAATAATGTAACTAGTAAGTGTATGTATTAGAGTTTCTCATGGCCATGGAGTTGGGCTTGCATTTTTCATATGGTCTAGTGGGCTCTTCCAACTATGAACTCTATAGTGCAGTTGCTCACATGGGTAGAGTTAAATATGGAAGCTTATCTACATGGAGAATGGGCCCTATAGTACTTTTTTTTAAGAATAGGCCAAATGTAAGAATTTTTTATTTGTGGGTTGATGGATTTAAATATTAAAGACCATTTAAAACTTAAATCTTGAGCCCACAAAAAGATCTGAATATATTCATATATGAGGATTAATTTGAGTACCAAAAATAGAAATTTGAACTGAAAATCATCATGATCCAAATGATTACCCTACTTAGATTTTAGAATTTTGTAGTTCTACAAGATTTAAATATATATTTTTTGTTTATTTGTATCTAAATATATATATAGTGATACATAATTAAGATTGTAAATGAATATTAAACGATACAGATACACAATATCCGTATCTATATCCGTTTAAGTTTTATAATATTCATAATCATATTCGTATTCGACATATATATTTTAATATCTGAATTTGTATTCAGTAGATATTAACCGAATTCAAATATATCCATATTCGATTATAATTATAACATACATCCGTTTATAAAAATATCCAAATCCGTTAACTTGTAATAAAATGCATATTTTTTTAATAAATTTCATTTAGAAAAAAGTTTGCTACTTTATTTTAGAATTAAAAAATTGATTATTCTTCATTTAGTTCATTTTTCTAATTAGTTATTGACTTTATGATTAATTAATAGTAATAAAATGACACCAGTATAAATTAATTATAAAGTCAAGCAATAATAATTTTATATTGATTAATTTTATCATTTATATATTGCTTTTTTAATTTTTTTTCTAATTTAATAGTGTTTAATTTTAATTAATATTGTCTACCAATTATTCATAATCCTTAACTACTAATTTTTTCTTATTAATTCTTTAATTACTAATTTATAAGTATATTTATTTTTATATAATTATGAGATTCCATATTGAAAAAACAAAAATAATTTATTGTGTATAATATATTATATATATGATAATTTTTTAAATATTATTTATATATTAAAATACATGAAAAATTAGAATATACTGTATATAATTTATTAAATAATATTTATCGAATACGGATAATGAATTTAATTAAATTACGAATAATCGAATATATAAACATATATATCCAATGGATATGTACTCGAAGCTGATATTAAACCGATCGAATAGGCGATTACCATATTCATATCTATTTATAGTTAAATATCTATTAATCAAATACGAATAATATCTACTTTAATGAATACAAATAATATGCCCAGCAAACAAATTCAAATGCAAATAATAAACGAATTCTCAAATATTCATTTACAACCCTATACATAATTTTATTTTTAAAAGTTTTACTATATTTGCTTTTATAATAAAAGTAAAACACAATGTATAATAAAATTCTTTATTTCAACTTTTCTTTGCACCATTTTTTTCAAATCTAATCTCAAAAATTGTTGAATTATGAAAGCTTTGTTATTTATTTATTTTTCTTCTTCTTCTTCTTCTTTTTTTTTTTTTTTTGCTGTTTTGAGAACAATGTTTCGAGAGAATGGAATTGAAAAATATGATATATGTTTGATTTTATTTTAGAATAAAATATTTTGTATTGTAATATCAAATTTGGTTGATGGGGTAAAAATATAACTTTCTATTACAATTTTGTGTATGTATAAATGAACTAGAAAAAATAAAACATTACATTATATACTATGATAATGTCTACTTTAAAGAATGAGAAGAGGGAATTCCAAAGATATTTATAGATGGCTTGAAAAATACTCTTGAGAAATGAAAGGACATATTTGGCTTCAATTCAGCAGAACCAAACAAACCCTAGCTCCCTTCATTAATAGATTTGACCAAGATGAATAGATGAAAGAATAGAAATTGCAAAAAACATATCCCACAAAATCAGCCAAAAAAAATGGACTTCCAGTAGCCATTTTACAAAATGATATTGAAATAAATAAATATCCTGACATGTAAAAGTCATGTACTTGTACCATTCAGAATAATTTAGCTTCATTTGATTTCATAAAAATTAGTGATGGAAAAATCTACTTGCTCCTCACCTAATAATGATTAAATGAGTTGATCTCTTATTATATTTATTATTTATTAAAGATATTTAACATTAGAATATAATTATTTCTAAATGCTATGTGCCATTTGCTAAGAAATTTATATATATATATATGTGTGTGTGTGTGTAATATATATATATATATACACTATATCATGAACAAGGCACTTCTTGGGTGCCAAACATTGGAGATTCCATAGGTACATCTACAAACCTAAACTAGTTCTTGAACTAGTGGGCTCCCATATTAGCTTAATTATTTAGTTAACAAAAAGAGCAAAACATGGGCCCCATAATGCTGGGAAAAAATATTGAATAACATTTTCTTTTTTAGTTTTTATAATTATTTGTTTTATTTTTTTTATTTGGAGGAAGAGGGTAATGTCAATGTTAGGAATAGGCCCTATTCTTGGTAGCTTTGTCTCAAGAGGCTATCACTTCACCCTTTTTATGCTAGGGGTGGTCTCAATATTATTATGGTATGGGTTGCCCTATCTTGAAATAAAATTTAAATTATGTAGAAACCTAAAAGTTGTAAATTGAAAGAGTCTGTATCATTAGTATTTTAATTGCATACTATATAATAAAAAATTTAAAATTTTCTTTGAGAGAAAGAAAAAGATATTCACAATTTCTGAAAGTAAAATTCTATCGTTCATTATATTTGTTCTAAAAAATTTAGCATATATCTTATCTTGTCTGGAGTCATTCCACAAAATAAAAATAAGTGACATCATCTTATGTTTTGTTTTTGTTATATAATCTCTATCCCGAAATAATCTTATGGTCAATTTGTACAAATAATAAATTTTCTCTAATCAATTTAAAATTATGGATCAAATTTATTTATGTTTTTTTTATTTATGCTAACATATTCAAATCAATTAGAATAGTAATTTCAAAATAAATGATCAATCACATACATAAAACATCTTCATATTTATAAAATTTTGGCCTAAAACTTTGGAACATTTTCTTATTAACCCAAAGTTACAATCATACACCAAATAATCATCATTGAATGCCTAATATAGATAGGCATGGGCTAATGATGGAACCAACCAATCATGATAATAAGCCCATTATCACAAGAAATCTACACTTCTCTTTCAATAAAATAAATAAAATAAAGAAAACCCTACTAAGTCTACCTGGCCAAATTAAAAAATTAAATAAATAAATTCCCAAAAACCCACAACAAAATTTTTGATTGGGCATTTTTGTCCACAGCACATAAGCTTGGGATCTGATGATTTTAATACATTATTATGATGTTTCTATCCCCACACAATATTTTTTTTAATATTATGTGCCTCTGCACTACCAAAATAATATATTTTATTCCAATTTTATAATTAGGTAAAGGTCAAAATGATACAGATTTCAACAGAACCCATAAAATAAGCTTTAGTACAATAGTATTTAATTTGGTTTATTTTAATAGAATAAAATATCAATTTATGCATTCCCCAGACGGAAGTGGGCATGGGGCCTAGTCTAAGTCTAGTCCAGTTCCCTGTGCCAAATATTCATAGATAAGATCACAATGCTACGATTAGTAGTAAAATTAGGCAAATTAATTTTTAATAAATGCGACTAATGTTATAAAATCTAAAGTTTGGTGTAAAAGTCACTGTACCATATTACACGCTTGTCGCACTTCATGGACTTTCTGTGTACTATTTATATGCTTTTGCAATGTGTGTGTTT
>JACGDI010005706.1:89746-108428 GCA_014898725.1 Jacaranda copaia
AATTAAATATAATTGATTTTGTTGATCATTTAAATTAATTAGTTTTTGTTATTGTGATGTTTAAATTTGTCTCTAAGTATGAATCTTTAACTTATAATATTATTTTTTTTTAGCACACATAG
This sequence comes from Jacaranda copaia, assembly GCA_014898725.1. NCBI lineage: Eukaryota > Viridiplantae > Streptophyta > Magnoliopsida > Lamiales > Bignoniaceae > Jacaranda > Jacaranda copaia. Next base: position 89,869 of record JACGDI010005706.1, read on the forward strand.
TGTGTAATATTTTTTTTATAGAAAAAAAAAATCTTAACAAATAGGAGAGAAAACAGCTTACAAATTATGTTAAAAATCTTAACAACATCGATCAAGCCAATAGTCAGTAAAGTCATCAATTCGATGCCTGATTTGATTTTTAAAACATTAATTTAAGACTCTAAACTTCTCAAATGCTACATGATTTAATATCATTATTAGAAGCTCCAACTATTGGGCTTAAAAAAGAGCGTGCAATTTTTATTTTTAGCTACGTCATCTGATGATTTTCAAATTCTTCATAAGACATCATGTGCCCTGATGGAAATTTTTTTTTAGAATAGTGTATTTTATATTTGAAAACAATTCAGACATCATCATATATAATTTCAAATAAGTAATTGGTTTATTTCAAAAATAACGATGGTGTATTTTAATAATGTATGTTGATGGAATAATATCCTACAAAATTATACTTTTTGTATTTTTCAATAAATTTAGATATCGAAAAATATAACTTTTAAATGATGAGTTAAATTATTTCAAAAGTTGCAATTTGAAAGTTGCAACATAAAAAATTACCCCATAAAACTATATCAAACTACAAATACAATTAGTATATATGTGTGTGTTTTTAGCCCCATATCTATATAATTTAATTAATCAAAATTTAACAAGAGACAATAATATATCATGTGGCCTGATGCCCAACAGCATATATTTCCTACATAATATGAAACAGCATATATTTCCTACATAATATGAAAGATTAGAAGTTTAATGAAACAACAATATATAGTGTTGATATCATTTTTAAAATTTTAAGACTCAAGCCACATCGATAATGACCAATTCCCTTGATGGGCTTCTTTCTTGCTACTAACAATCAACCACCAAAATCAATAATCTCATTTAAAATTAAACAATAAAAATTTAAAATAAGCAGAAAATGACCCTTTTGGTTGTTTTAAAGACTATTTAAACACACAATCATTCAAATAAATTAATGAAAAAAAATGATTAAATAAATGAAATGAAATATTATTAAACTCTTAACACCCTTTAAAACATTGCTTGCCAGCCATGTACACAACTACATGCACAAAGTGAGCATCATCTCCAGATTGTTACAATTAAAAATAATAATAATTATTACCATATTATATCACCAATAATCAATCAATTAGTTAATTAATTACACATCCCTTTCAAGATTAAATTTTTTAATTAGCCAAAGCAAAAGATAAGCAAAAGAACCCCACATGAGGGTTTAATAATTCCAAGATGGCATATTCTTTCCATATTCAAATCCAGAAATAAATTATTAATTTTTCTTTTCTTTTTTTTCTTTTTTTTAGTTGGATTTTTTTTTTGATGTATTGTTATTTTCAGTTGCCTTTTGCCTTAAGACAAAGCTAATTTTGATTTTAATGCAGACACACACACGGTTAGAGGGGCGGCCACGTAGGAGGAGATGACGTCATCATGTGGTGGACACGTGGCGTGTCCTGGGGGATTTTGAAATGATAAAAAAGGAAACACAAGCGACAAAAGCCAAAGCAGTGGTAGGCCAGCCATTTGGGGTGTGGGTCCTACAGGTCCGACGTGGTCGCAACAGTCTCATAAATAATGGTTTTTTTTCTTAAGGGGGACTAATTAAAGTGACAGCGCGGTGTGAAAATCTGAATCCAACCGGTCATGCGTCAAAGGTGTAGTAGATGCGCACATTAAAGCCACCTAGTTTTAATTTTAGCATTTTGCAGTAAAATAGATACGGCTGTGGGTCCCACCATGACAATGGGTTGGCCCAATTCATTGTATATAATTTTGTGCTTTTTGACGTATAAAATGAAATTTCCAATTTATAGTTTTAAAGTATTGAGTTAATTAATTTCCATATATAATGTAACCATTCCAATTGGATTGTATTCTATCTATGAACCCAACTCATAAATGCAAAAAATAATTAAGTATTTGGAGTTTATTTTGAAAAAAAATAAAAAATAAATAAATGCTCTAATCACAAAAATAATCTAATGATGAAAGTTTGAATATTTAAGTTGTACCACATAAATGACTCATAGAAAGCAAATCTAATTTTTATGGTGCAGTAAATCAATATGTACTAAGTATCTTATTCATCAGGCATACTTTCCTCTTGATTTAAAAATAGCGGCATGTATTAAATGTTCTATACAAGTTAAAGAACTTATGTTGAAAAGTCTTGACAAATAATCACACACGAGATTTGCCATTATTGAATACAAAACACTTGGGATCTTTCTTAGCTAAAGATAGGCAACTCATCATTGACTACTTGTTGTTTCGAGCTAGCATTATTGAGGTTAAAGATGATGGAGGCATAAAAGAAGGTTAATTGGGCGTAAAATGTTTGTACATGACTTTTTAAGTTCGCAATTAAATTTCAGGACTTAACATCGAACACGTGATGAAAACTGCAAAGCGTTAATATAGTAGGAGCATATGAAATATCTGATAGATGGTGAATAGTGTATTTATAGTAACACATTATTTACATAATATTGATGTGTCTAATTTGAAGCATCTAACACATCATCTTAGTCCCAAAATTAATATTAACCACGATCAAGTTAATGCGATCCAACTCATATGAAAAAATCACGAATCATGCGTACAACAAATTGTATAAATAACTCTACACCAAAATTAATAAAGCAAAATACAATGGCTTGCAAGATTTGAAAATAATGTGATTTTCTCCTATAACTTAATATTTCACCTCATACCTCATAATCATATCAATGTATACAAAAATATGAAGGTCGATATACTTTAAATTTAATCAGACATTTGAAATTTGTTAATATTATGCAAGCTTCTTAGAAAATGATTTAAAAAAAAACACGTGGATGGTTAGATCAACTCCAAATAAATATCTTATAGTTCATATTAATTTTACTCATAAAAAGTTTTTTAACCCCAAATTTCATAATTAATCCTATATATGCAATTTTCATACGCATCTCTAAAATAAAAATCTTAAAATTCAATTTAAATTTAACTTTTTGATGAACTCAAAACGTTATATTACATGATTAAGCCACAAATTACCCTTGTGGATGAAGCCTTCAAAACTTTAAATTTCAAATAGTTGTATGGTATTCATTATTATAATTCTATTGTTAAAAACTATAGACTAGGTCCAACTTAATTAAACTATGAGTATAATCCATGCTCTTGTATGATTCTCCAAGACCCCCCACTCCCCGCACCCTCCGGCACCCCACAAAAGTAATTAATACAAAGGATAATCAATTAATCATCCTTGCCACGTGGGCACCCCAGTGTCTGTCATTTTGTTTGGCGGGTGACGCTATCATTTCCTTGGGTGAAAAGAAGATATTTGGGATTGGATGAGTGGTGATTGTGAGAAGAATAGATAAAAAAAAAAGAAAGAAAAGAAAGTGGTGGATGGGCAGTAGCCAATAACAGCACCCAAATGCCCTCGAAGGGGATAATAAATAGAGGAAAGGATAATGAGATCCTATATACGTGTCGGGATTTTGAAGTGGACACGTAGGGAAAGCGACATGCCACGTCGGATAAGCTTTCTTTTTCTTTTTATTTTTTTTTGGGGGAGGTACAATGAATATGAAACCGGCAAAATTGTGGGCCCAACTCGGCAGAGGTATTAAAACACACAGAGTACACACAGTGGAAAGTGGATTTCTATTTTCTTGGTACTTTCTTCTATCACTTTCTAAGTTGATAATCTTATATTACTTGCCCATGGAAAAAAAAACAAACATAAGTCTAAATTCAAGAATCGAAGAAATGCTCTTCTTTTTGGTGCTAAGTGAAGAATGAAATATATTATAACAATTTTTTTAAAAATGTAAACAATATTGGTATTTAAATTAATGTGTAAAAGCGATAATAATTATTATGTATTTAAGATTGAGATATTAATCTTTTTCGATTTGCTAAAATTTGGGGCGGGGGGTTACATAATACAAATTTGTCAGGCAATTTAGGTAATATTTATTTGTGTTTAGGAGGTTTCTAGGAGAATGAAGTGTGAGGGTAAAATTAAAAAATTCATTCAGAGTGAAATTATGTTTAATTTTATTTTGAAAAAAAATATAAATTTTATTGAAAATATCTTTTCATATAAGTTTTGATTTAACCAGTAAATCGCATTAAATTTTAATTATCATATGTTATTTTCTATAGTGATATATTATATTAAAATAATGATTGAAATATATTGACCAACATAGTGATCTAAAATAACCCAAAAAATTTAATAGTATATTACAAAAGTTAAAATAAAAGTTGAAAAAAAAAATGTTGCTTTTGTTTGAAAAACAATTTAAAGAATAAAAGCATTCTTAAAAAATAAAAGACAAAGATTTATTAGTGTCCCATGACATATTACTTAGAACCCAATTCTTGACAAATATGAGGAACTTAACAACAATTGAATTATAAATGATATCATCTTTGCATAGTCAAGCAAGGGATTTATCATTCTTGTCGTCCAAATTGGATGGAGACATACAAAAGTGGCAATGCCCCAAAATGCACCTGGATGGGTGTGGCAACACGCACCATGGGTAGAGGTCCATTTGTTAAAAGTGAACTTTCAAATCATCAACATGCAAATTTAATTCTCATTTTTGTTTAATGTATAGCGCTGCATAATATTAAGATTAAAATTTCGAATCCCACACATAAATTTTGAATTATAAATCCTAATAATAATAAATATAGTATAGAGTTTGTGTAAATATTATTACAATATAAAGAACAATAACTATTCATTTCAGTATGAAATGATAAATTACAATTAATACATCAAAAATACTGCGGCCAAAAACTTCAACTATATAGAATTGAAGGTTTTTGACTTACAAAATGAATAAGTCATAAGAGTTGTTAGATGTGTTTTGGATGAAATCTTCTGATACAGTATTAATTGATAATTGAATTATTAAAACTTAAGTGAAAAATACAAAATAATGAACTTACCAAATAAGTGAAAATGAAGGTGTTTATAGCAATAAATAAAGAAATAGACTAGTCACTAGTCGTTGTGGTAAGTTGTCTTTGCATGCATATTAATTTATTATATTATTGATAAAAGTATTCAATTTTTTACAATGTATATTACCAATAATATAATTTTAATAACAATGACATCAATAGTATATAATAGTAATTATCCATTAATATAAGCTCATATTTAGCAAGTTATTTCTACACCAAAAGTTTTAAATTATTAAATATATCTACCCATACATTCTATAAATTTTGTTATTATATTTTTACTATATTATTTGTGTTTTTAATGTTAAATTAAGTGATAAATTCACTTTTAAAATTGAATTAAAAATTAAGAATATAATTAGTAAAATAAATTTTGATACAACACGACACAAGCACCACTTTAAATGTATAAAGTATTTTTCTTTTTTAACAACATAGATATAACTAAATCTTATTCAAATAATTTTTGTTACTTTGTCACAATAATGAGACTTATTCACAAAAAGAAAAGAAAAACGTGGTCCTTCATTAATCATGCATTAAGTCATGACTTGTTGAAAAATAATATTATAGGTACCTCACATTGTTATTTATTTATTTATATCTAAATTATCCTTTTTTGGTTAAAAGAAAATAGAAAAGGACTTTTTCCATTTTCTTTAAATTTTTTCCCATTGTCAAATATGAAATTAGTCTTCAATTGCAAGTGAAACACTGATAATTGACCCGGTGCAAGCAAGCGGTCGAGTAGGTCCTAGTGGGACCCAGTAACGCCACCGCACGTGACAATTAAACAAAAAGCAAAAAAAAAAAAAAAATTAAAAAAAAATTAAACACACACACCACCGCAGGCACCACACAGTTCTCGGAAGTTCCGTGACCTCGACTCCAGCTTATTGCACCCCCATTGGTTGCATCTCCACCGTCCGATCACTCAAAAATTCAACGGTCCAGATCCATCCCATTTCTGCACGCCCCCACCAAACCTGTCCGGCCCCCGCTGCCAGCTAGGACTTTTTAATTCCGAACCCGCCACGTCACCGCTCCATCCAACAGCTGGAAACTCCCGCATCCCATCCGCCAAAGAAATCTCCGCCGTTCAATGACGGGCCCCACGTGTCTATTCTGGAAAAAAGTAACTACTAGCAGCTACAATATACTCAGTCCCTACCACTAATCACTAAGGGCCGTAATTATTGCGCCTTCAAATTATTATTATTTTTTTCCAAATTTAAAAATAATAGAATATTATTAAATTCAATTTGTTCTTGGGTGGGGCGAAATATATTTAAATAAAATAAAGAATATCAAATGTGAAACCGAAAAATAGTGAAATTTGACCGGGGCTGGAGCGATATTTTCTGCGGTCACCTAGATTCCTTGTGATCGTCATGTTGCTTTTACCAAGGTCGCCGTTGCAACCGGCTGTACCCGGTCACCGTTACCCCTTCCCTCAACCCAAGGCCTCGTTTGTTTGGTCAAGCTTAGAATTGAAAACAGAACCCTATTGGATTAGTTTTGGACTTTAGATTTTTTTTTTAAAACTTTATCAAGCCAGTATCGTAGTGTGCCCTGATGAGATAAGATGCTACCCGAATTCTTTATTTTAATATTAAAGACTTGTATTTTACTGTTGTTAGATTTGTTTCGTATTTATTGAGTAATATTCTTATGATTGATTTATAAATACAATTGTAATTTTTTTTACTTAAAAAAATTATATGCATAAATTCTGAAATAATAGCAAATCAAATGACGAGAGGTATAGTTGCTATTCATTTATGATTTATCACATAATTGCATTACAGTAAATCATACTTGTAATGTTCTTATGGCTTATTTATATACTATTGTAAATTCTCGTGCTTCACTTAAAAGGATTATATGCAATTTGAAATTTTGGGATAAGATTAAATCAAAAAATAGTAAGTGTAACGGTTCCTCATTTATGACTTTAATAACTTTTCATATAATTTGATAATATACTATATATTTGCAATTTTTGATAAATTTTTTAAATTTTGGTATAGATTATGTACATTTATTACAAAATTGCATTGTAGTAGATTATTATATACATATGCAACTCAAATATTTTATATTTTGATATGCACATTATTATATGCAAAGTTATTACACATCCGCCTTCCATCTATAAGAGCCGTGGGGAGAATGGCTTTCTTATTTTTATGTTAAAATGACAAACATGGAAGCTTGAGTGGGAAGGGAGAACCGACACGTTTCGGTGAACTGTGATATTGGGTTGGTCTCGGTTTTATATCAAGGGTCCAGAACACCGCCATGCTGGCAACTGAGGATTTTGTGCCGCTGGATGAGATGTAGAATTGAGGGCTGAGATTGATTTGCGTGACAGAGGAAGTGCATCTGAGGTTTCCACGAGGGCTTTTGAAGACGTGAAATAGCCCCCCGAGCAAATGAATAGATGATGAGATTGAGATAGGAGGTTTCATTTATAGGGGCCAGAGAGAGATAGAGAGAGCGAGAGAGAAGTGAGAAGCAGAAAGAGGGAGCGAGAGAGCAGGAAGAGAGGGAATTTGTGAAAGAGGAGGAGAGCCCATTTGAGAAAAGATCTTAGAAAAGATTGTTGTCTTCTCCGCCGGATTTATACTGAATCTTGATTTTCCGGCGAGTATAGTTTCATTTCGTTCTATTTTACCGGCGAATTATGTTAATAACTGACCTCTGATGAGATATCCGATTGGATTTCTTCATCTGAGGGAAGCTCAAATTCTGATTACAGAGCGTGGGAAAGTCAGTGATGGACAGAAATAGAGAAGCCAGAAGAGCTAGTATTGTGGGCTCTAATGGCTTCAACAGAAGAAGATACAGAACAAACAGTCTCAGAGACTCTCCAGGTAGATAAAGGTTTACATGTCAACAGATCCGATTGTGGATTGAATTCTTTTCAGTTATGTATATGAGTTTTTTTCTCAAAGATTTCAGCTTTTCTTGTTTCTTGTTTTGCAGATGAAGATGGGGGACTGGAGTTACAAGAATCTGTGAGGTTGAGGGATAGAGTGAAGAAAGATCGAGATCGGGATCGAGAGAGGGAGAGAGACAGGGAAAGAGAAAGGGAGAGAGATAGAGAAAGGGAAAGAGAAAGAGATTTAAGAGAAAGGTCCAGTCGGAGTAAGAGGAGAAGAGCTGAGAGATTGACGAGTAATAGAGAAGATATTGGAGGAGATGAAACTTCGGAGGAGAGTGTGAACGACGATGAAGATGAGGAAGAAGAAGAAAACACCACCACCTCCTCCACTGGCGTTAGGTTGTTGACGCCGGTGGTGGGTTCCATTTCCAATCACCACCACCCCCACGGCCACCTCAACAACCACCCCCATCACAGCCATAGCAGTATTTTTAGTCAACAACAGCATAATAGCAATAGTACTAGTAATATAATAAGTAATAATCACCATCTTCAGCACAGAAAAAGCTTCCCTCCTAGCTCTTCTGCTTCTGCCAAGGTTTTCAGAGCACCCCCTGTTTGGAAGTCCGGCGATGAAATGATCAGTGTTTCTGTTCCAAGAAAAGCTCGCACTGGTATAAGTCATGTACTTTTCTTTATTTTTAGCTTTTTTTTTCATGATTTTTGGTCAAAGATATGATTCAACGATTTTTTTAATTTTCTTCTGTTTTCTTGAAGCAGCTACAAAGAGGTCGCATGATTGGATTTCAAGCAGTAGTAATAACAACAGCGGCGGTGGAGTTTCCGGAGCAGAGCAAATTCTCCGGCAAGAGTCGAGTTCTCCGGTTGGACAGGGCCTTGTTTCAACAACTACGCCTTTGCCGGCGGCTCCAATGTCTCCATCTTCTTCCAATGCTTCCATTAGAAAGAAGCTTGTTAGTGCTCAAGAGCCTTTCTTGAAAGATGTCAGATTTTTAGTTTTCTTTATTTTTCAATTGACAATGGTATCGTGCTGTGCAGAAACCTACTGTTAACAATAGTGGGCCAAAACTCAAGCCACCCAAAGTCTCATCGAAGCCTAGCTCTTCAAATCCTGAGGAGTTGGAGATTGAAATCGCGGAGGTGTTATTTGGGTTAAGGAGTCAATCGCAGGGCCCTTCATCAAAGAAAGAGGATTCGAGAGAAGTTAATAGATCGAACAGCGATGTGAAATCACGGAATTCATCCCCGATCTCTAATTCTACTTCTACTAATAATCCCATTGTGGGACTTAATTCTAGCCCTCTTTCAGCTGTCGGTGAGTATTGAATGTTCTTAATGTGATTCCAGCTCCTTTTTTGATTGAAATCCATGGCTGATAATCTGGATTTTAAACTTTCTTTTTGCAGCTCCAAAGAGAAAGAGGCCAAGGCAAGTACCGGAGAACTCAAGCCATGGTGCCCGCAGTGGACCCGTTTCTACCAAACCGGATACAGATCAGACGCCGAAGAGTGAGATTTCATCTCCTAATTTGGAGAAAATCTCGGGGTCTGCAGCTGAAGATGGATATGAAATGAGAGGCAATTCGGTCAATTCACAAGGGCCGCCTGCTGAGCCGCCGGAGCCGGCAGCACAGGAATCAGCTAAATCGGATTTGGAGTTCAAGCAGGTGGCTGAAGAATCAAGGGAGAGCAGAGATTTGGTCGCAAAAGAAGAAGTGAGCTCACCAAAGGAGAAAGAATCTCCTGCAGTGAGAGCAGAGGATAGCAATAATAGGGATTCACCATCGACAGCGACAGCTTCATCATCTGCTACAATGATGATTAAAGTGTAAGTATATAAATATTTGACTTTTTGTTCATGATTTTCTCATGGGGTTGGTAATTTTTGCCTAATCTGGTGGGTATTACACGTTTCCGGAATCCAGGAATTCGACTGTTTCTGAGGTGGAAAATGAGAAGGAAGAAAAGTTCGAAATAGATCTGATGGTGAGTATTTATGCTTTTTCTTGTTGCAAAATGGAAATTTTTTGATCTGATTGTTTGAACCCTATTTCAGGCGCCGCCTCCACAAGTAAGATCATCACCGGAAAGGGAAACCAAGGTTGATTTGAGGGCTGCCGCCGTGGATCAAAAGCCAGTTTTATCAATTGTTGATGCAGTATGTAGATCGATGAATTCTCTGAATCTTTATTGCAGATTATTAGCAGGATGTTGATTGTTTTTATTTGCAGGATTTGAAGCCGAAAGATAAAGAAGATGAGAAGGGTATTAGCGAGAAAGAGCAGCCGGCTGGGGCCATGGCTGCTGTCGAAGAACAGAAAGGCAAAGGGTCAGGAGAAGAAACTGAATCTCAGAAGGCAACAATTGAAAATAAAGGGAGAAATATTGATCTACAGCTTGATTTGGAAAAGCCTGAAAGAGATAGTAATGGTGGAGTTAATGCTACCGGAAATAAATCGACTCAAAAGCAACAGCAACAGCAGCAGCAAATGCCACTTAAGGCAACTAGAGAAGAGCCACTCAACACTGAGAAATCTGGTAAGTTTTATTCTGGGCCATCATATTCTTGATTTAGAAACATATTTATTTGGATTTTGTGTTTTTAGTTCTGAATGATTTTTGATTTTGGTTTTTTTAGGTCATTCAACAAGCTCCTTGCCTTTGCCAATGTCAATGGCCAATTGGCCTGGTGGGCTTCCTCCGATGGGGTATGGTCGGGTTGATTATTCTGTTTCAATGCTCGTTTCTTGAAGTTCAGAGTATTAGATCTGTTCTTGAGCTCTAATCTGGTTATCGTTGTCAGCAGATATATGACACCACTGCAAGGAGTCGTCCCAATGGATGGAAGCTCCGTTACACCAGCACATTTACAGGTAAAAATTCGTTCTTGATTGTTCCTTGTTTGTGCTGGTGCAATTATTGGCTTTTGCTTTCTCTTCTCATCCTGTCCTCGTCTTCTGATCTTTGTCTATGTGAATTTTTGCAGCCACTGTTCTCTCAACCTCGGCCGAAACGATGTGCTACGCATTGCCATATTGCCAGGAATATACACTGCCTCCAGCAATTCATGAAGATGAATCCTTTCTGGCCAGCACCTGCTGGCTCTGCGTCGTTGTTTGGGTCAAAACCTTGCAATCTTAATGTCATGCCCGCCGGAGATCTACATGGGAATGTTACTGTGAGAGGTGTCAATAATGCACAGGATAAGGGGCAGAGCCTTGCTGGTATTCCCACTCATGGTGGTAAGGAGAAAGGTTCTCATCCTGTCAGCACTGCTGATTCTGGGCATAGGAAGCAACAAATCCTAATCCAGCAAGCATTGCCCCCTGTAGCACCTAGTAATTTACTGGTACGTTTCTTTGGTCCTAGTTTTTCTTCAATTTCATCTTTAGCTTCCTCGGTCTCATTGAGTTTAGGTCTCTTCTTGCCGACAGGGGCCTGCTTTCATCTTCCCTGTGAACCAGCAACAAGCAGCCATGGCTGCTCGGCCCAGTTCTGCAAAATCTCCTACCACCGGGCTTTCAGCCAACACATCGAGTTCTGCTGTTACAAGTGCCTCATCAGCGGCTGCGCCTGCAATGAGCTTCAACTATCCTAATATGGCTGCTAATGAAACACAGTACTTGGCAATCTTGCAGAACAACGCATACCCTTTTCCTATACCAGCTGTGGGGGCACCGCCAAATTATAGGGGTCCCCCTGCCCAGGCAATGCCCATGTTCAATGGTTCCTTCTATCCTTCCCAGATGATTCACCCGGCACAACTTCAGCACCAGCCGCCACCGTCTGCTCAGTTGTCCCAATTGCCGCAGGCTCATCAAAATGCAAGTGCATCTAGTGGTTCCTCATCCTCCCAGAAGCATTTGCAGAGCCAGCAGCAGAAGGCACAAAGTAGTGGTTCTGGAAGTGCGAGCTTACAAAACTTTTCTCCGAAAACTCAGCTGTCTCAGCAGCTACAGCAGTCACATAACCAGTATGTGAACCCAGCACGGCCAAGGCATCTTGAGGGTGAACTGGTTGGTGAAGATAGCCCTTCAACAACTGAGAGTAGGGGGTCCCGGGTCCCTCTGAATATTTATGGCCAGAATTTTGCATTGCCGATCCACCCACAAAATTTTGCATTGATGACTCCTCCAGCTGCTTTGGCAAGTGCTGCTGCAGCTGCAGCTGCAGCTGTTGCTACTAGTGCAGGTAGTGATCAAATTGAGAAGAAGACGCACCAGCCACCGCAGCAGGGGTCAAAGACAGGAGTGGACTCCTTGCCCTCACATAGCTTTGCAATGTCTTTTGGTCCCATCAATGGAACTACTGCGGGACCAGGTATTGATATATCATCCACCACTCAAAATCACGCTTTGTTTCAGAGTTCCTCAGAAGCTACACGACAGAACATCCAGATGATGGCTGCTGCTGCTGTTGCTGCTCAGGTTGCGCAGAAGAAGAACTTCCGAATTTCTGAGGATGGTAAAACTGGAGGTGTTGATTCCTCAGCCACAGATGATGAAAGAAAAATCTTGGCTGGGAAGGCTCTGGGTAGTGTTGGACAATCCATTGCATTTACAAGATCAGAGTTGACTGATGCACCTGTGACTCCCATTCAGGCCAACAGTGTGATTGAGAGCTCTGCTCGATCTCTAAATGTTGGATCAGGTCCTGCCCGCAGCTCTCGGCCCGTGACTACGAACGCTATGGGGGCTATCAATGTTCCAAATCCTCATGTTCAAGCTCAACTTCAGCAGCAGCAGCAACAGCAAATGCTGGAGTTTAAACAACAGCAGCAGCAGCAGCAGCTTAAACAGATGCAGCAGCAGCAGCAGCAGCTGGCAACAACTGCTGTTGGTAGGAGTAAGGTGCCTGTGACGAGCAATGGGAGTGTATACTCTGAGCACTTGAATTCATCATCTACCATGGCCACCAAATTTCCGAATCATCTCTCTGGCTTCCCACAAAACCTTGTCCAGAGCAGCAGCAGCAGCAGCCCGAATCAATCCCCCCAATGGAAAAGTTCTACAAGAGCACCCACCTCCCAAGCACCGTCTTCTTTGTCACTATCAACAGCAACAACAATCAAAAATCTTCCCCAGCAACATTCTCGAACTCAATCCCAAATGCACACTCAAATATCCTTTGGGGGAAATCAGAAATCATCAGCAGCTTCACAGGGGCAAGCACCTCCCATCAGCAACCAGGCTCCATCGTCTCCAATGATGGTTGGCTCTCCTACAACCTCCTCTATCTCAAAAGGAGCAAGTGGGAGCCCGAGAACAACTGCGTCATCTTCTACAAACAACAAAATTACCCAAGCCTCTTCCATGTCATCACAGCCACTGAAAAACTCGCCATCTGTTCCTAGCCAGAAGTCACCGTCAATTCTGGGAAACCCTCATATAGTTTCCTCCTCTTCCAGCAGTGGAGCAAAAATTCAAATGCAACAGCTGTCTCAGCAGCAGCTTCCAAAGGCACAATTATTCTTCTCCAATCCTTACACACAGTCCCAATCTCCTCATTCTACAAGTACAAGTTCAACCACCTCTGGCCCCAGTGGATATTATATGCAGAGAAGACGGCTGGACCAACACCAGCAGGCACCAGGTGCTCCGGCAACATCTTCGACTGGGGTGTTATCATTATGCCCTTCTGTTACACTGGTTAGTACAAGCACTAATGATCCAGCTAAGGCAATTGCTGCTGCCACTTGTAATGTGAAGGGTGCTGGTCTGCCCTCCCAGGGCGTGATCCATGCATCTCAGTTTGCTCCACAATCCACCGGAACCCTATTGCCTGCTGGCTTCTCTTATGTCTCAGCTGCTGTTCAGGTTAAACCTGCTGAGCAGAAACAACCTGCAGGTTAGTACTTTGCATCACCTGTTGCATTAGTTACATTGTTTTTTTTTTGGCAACCCCATTGTAGGTTGGAAGGTTGAGAGTTGCTGCTACGTTTTTAGAATAAATGGGGAGTGTGCATTTATGAATCAATTTATGATTTCTTGACCAGGAAATGATAATTTGCATCCATGGCAGCCTGAGAAGAAATGAAAGATCATGCAGTCAATCTGGTAAGGGGACGCTCTTGATGATACACGTCTCTCGTGTGGAGCGAGCAACCCACGGTTTTGGAAGAAGCACAAGGGAGGGATGAAGGATGGTTCCAGCATGAAGTTGGTTTGAAATGCCAATGCTATGGCTTGAATGCTGGAATCTTGCTGGGTAAAAGTTGCTAATGAGAATGATGTTTTTTGATGCTTAAGAAGACGACATCGGCTTTGGAACGGAAAGTTGATCAATTCTTTTTTTTTTTGTATGGATAGGAAGATCAAGTTAGAAGTTAAGAGGCAGGTGAGGAGCAGGAGCTTGACAAGATATTCCCATCTGTTTTTGGTTAGTTAGTGAAGGTTCTTTGTATCATTTGTATCTTCTGTTTCTCTTTTGCTGGGAAATTATTTTCTTGAAAGATTATCCTGAAATAACTAAAAAAAAAAGACATTCAACTTTTGGACATATATGCGTGTAATGGAGGGTGTACATATATATATATATGTCTTGGCAGATGTAAGCTTAGCCCTCAATTTTTTCTTGTTCTTTTCAATTTCATTTGTATCTGCCCTACAGTCGGTTGGATGTATTGGTGATGACTGATGATGATGCTTCTGTTTTTTTGTTTGTTTGAATGCTGGGACCCCGAGGGCAGTAGAGGGGAGAGCCAGTGGTCAGTGCGTATGCTATATTATTGGTCCAAATGCTGTGGTGTTGTGCTCCTTTTTGTTTTGTATGGAAGTGCTTTAGTGCCTGCATTTCTTTGTATAAAGGGCTCCTGTCAGTGATGCCAAAGATCAAGAAATTTATCAACTTTTTACTATTACCAACTACGAAAGGAGGTATTCTTTTTCTGTTTTTGATAATTGAAAATATGCATTAAATAAAATCAAGAGAGTACAAAGCATGCCCAAAACATGGGCTTTGGTTTGTCAAAATAGAGTCCAGAGTACCCTCATAAACAAATCCACAAAAATTAGAATGGAAAAAATTTGCATGTTTCCATAGGCTATTTCTTTGGATGTGGAATTGTTGATGAAAAGGGGTGCAACTAAATCTAGTGGGTTTGATTATAACTCTTCAATTTGAGTTGAGTTTGAGCTTTACAATGAGTAGAGTTTCAGTTTTAATTTATTTAACAACTCGTGTAGCTTATTAAATAATTATTACATATTAATAATTTATATTTTATTCAATATTATTTAGTGAGTTATTGGAGCCTTCGTTTTTTTCCCTTTTCTCTCTTTTTTTTTTTTAATTTTTGCTCGAACTCAAGCCATCAAAAGAAGATTCATCGAGATTGACACATTTACATTCTTATTAATAAATGATTCTCTTGCCCCAAAATGAAATGAATTTATAGGGAAATGCCTTTTGATGCATTGAAATAGAAGGCACCAATAGTGCTGTTTTCTAAAAATAAAAACTATTTCAATCTTGGTTTATACACATGTAATAAGAATACTGTTTAGATGTGAAATTGTTGCTTGCTAGAAAATAATATGAATTAACAGGAAAGTTTCTATTCACTAAATCTTACGACACAATTAAAAACTTTCAAAACAAGTTCATATTTTAAGTGTTCGGATTACAAATAGTGTAATTATAAATTTTATAAAGAGTTTCATCCTAACTCAGGATTAGCATTCAAAACTTGACAACACACACTTTATAATAATAATTGAGTTATAAAAAAATAATATAATTTCGAGATCATTTAAAAAATATACTTAACATGAACTACATGAATATACATTTATTTATTTATTTTTTTATGTGGACTTATGAGTAATTTTATATTTATCTATATCTTCGGGGGTGAAAAGAACCAAAGAATAGGAGCCATTTTTGCGGATTTGTCTAGACTCTAAAGGAGGTTGTTGGAAAAGACGCGTCTCCTTTATTGTCTGCATGTTACACGTGGCCCACGTCTATTTCATCCAAATATAACTCTAGATAATTAAAAAATTTCATTTGCATTTTTCCATATAAAAAGATAAAAAAAATAAAAAAAAATCATTTTCAAAAGGTACCACGTAGGCCATGGGCCCTACTATGTCTTTTGGTTTGGGCTTGGGCTTCCAGAAGCTCAGTGAATATACGCTAGAAATGCTTTACCTTTTCTAACATATTTTGACGTAATATTTAAGAGTGTAAAATGAGTTGAATCGATCTATAAGTCTCTCAAATCAATTTAATTATAGTTTAATTTGAGTTTGAATTTTTTCAAGTTTAAATTGAGATCCTAGAATTCGAGCCTTCATTCAATTGTCCAATATGCTCACGAGCTTTTTTTTTTTAAGTATTATTTATATATTAATTAAGTAATTATTATATATTAATAATTTATTTACTATTTAAATATTTTTATATATTAATTAAATAACTATATATATATTAATAATGTACTTTTTTCTATTTTTGTATATTTTATATATAATATTAAATAATTAAATTTTATTGAACTGAGCTCAAGATCGACTAATACTGAGCTCTCGAGCTTGAACCTTTAAGAGAAGACTTATCGAGCTCGAGTTTATAATTGTTTTCGAGCTCAACTCATTTATACCATGAGTAAGATTATCTTGTGATGTTTTTCTTGTTCTTGGACTTTATGTACTATTTTTTGAATGTATAATTGATTGATTGCTATAATTTAGGTTTGGGAATTGAATTATTCTAATGTAGATATAAATAGTAGTAGTTAGGTTACATGTTAATGTTGCAATTAGGTAACCCGATGATGATTTAGTGACAACTTAATTAATGTAATTTATCATATCTAATGCTATCTTGTACTAATCCCGTTTTAGCATATAATATTTAAATCCCTAAGCGTGGACTTAAGAGATTAGTGATCTAGAACCTGATGTGCCAAATTTTTTTCAATTAAAAGATAGATAGCCAATATTAAATTAAGTTATAGGAGTATAGGTTTACTTTTAGTCAATATTTACCGGTTTGACAAGCACACACGTGTGCAAAATACTTTGGTGGTGATAATTTCATCCCATTAGGCTCTATCTACTTTGTGAAATGGAATACGGTATGATGGAATAGATTATTGGATGAAATTAAAAATTAAAATAATTTAATTCATGAAAAATTATATTTACTTTGTGTGATAAGATAAATAACAAGGATGGATATTTCTATTAGTTGTTTACTTAGATGAATGATAAAATAGTAATAAATATTGAACTGATCATGAAATTCTTTATTTAAAAAGGAGAGAAATATATTTTGTCTTTTATTCTTATTTTTTAACGTAATTTCTATTTTTGCGCTATTGGATCATTACTTATGATGCTGCAATTTCAAGAAAAATTTTGAAATTGTCAATTGAGCGTTGTGTCCACAAGTGATATAAGGCTGCCGCACCAAACATACAATGTTCATATCTTTGAGTCTGGATATTCAATGTTGCAGCAACATCGATTTATAGGCCATGGCTAGAAAACATATAAATATACACAGTAAGGGCTAAATGGTCATTTTAAATATCATCATAAACTGCTTAACTGGTAAAATAGAATAATCACACCTCCTGAACTTGATACATCATTTAATATTTAATGCCTATAATAACAAGTTTAAGATCTGCTGTCGAGCCAACATCATGCAAAGTATGTATATGATGAAGTGGAATGTGGGCATGTATCCCACTCTATCAATAAAGGAAATAGGGCCTTAATGGTGATGTTTGGTCGAAGTTACAATTTTAGTACTTTTAAACGTGATATTCTAAGTTCAAATTCTATTGTACGTGTTGAGTGATTTAAAGAATCAGGTTGAATTTTGATTAAAAGCTACAATAGCACATGCGGTTGAAACATTTGACTTGTGGGCAGTTTGGCATTTAGTTGAGATTGAAGTGGGCCATTTTTTTCATTTTTCTCCCCTTAATTTCTTTACCAATTAAAAATTAATTGTGTGTGTGTGTGGGTGGGTGTGAAGGGCAAGCTACAAAAATAAGGTACAAATTACGAAGTTTAAAATGCCAAAGTACCCAAACAAATCCCCAAATGAAGTCTTGCTCCACACCTATACTATAAGGGTCTGTTTTTTCTTTTCTTTTTTTAACCTGCATTATAAAGAATTGAAATTAATAGTTTTGATGCTTTATGATTTACTTTTTGATACTTTAGATGTCACGATTTAATTGTGATTATGTTACAATCCAAAAAATAATTAAATTGATAAATTATAAATTGGTAACCTTTTCAATTCCATGAATGGTGGTGTGAGCATATCTCTCATTTATGTGAACTTGCTATCTCACTATTGATTTTAATTTATCATTCATTGATAAAAATATTAGATTAAATATTGAGTTGTATTTTAGTATAACAATATTTTATCAATTTCTAAAAGAAAAACTTGTAAAATCATAATGTATTCCCGATTAATTATTTAAATATTTTTCTAAAATACTAAAGTTCAACTTATAGAATATCTACTCAATCATACCAGCATCATTTGGCCTTGTAGCATGCACATGTGCACATGACATAAGGCCACCTAATTTTGACTTTGAAGGTACAAGTCCCCCAACTCCCCTAACTCATCTTCATATTGTAAATCAAAGTTAAATTTTCACTCGAATCAAA
>JACGDI010005706.1:108549-121393 GCA_014898725.1 Jacaranda copaia
GCAAAACGCCTGATTTGATCTTCTGAAGCAGCCCTTGAATTTACTTACCTTGTCTATCTTCTCCAATTCTTCAAACCCAGATTAAAGCCTATTCATTTGGAAGAAAAGATAAAAAAATTCAACTCAAAACCTGTTCTTTTGGGCTCTTTTTTACCAGTCTTGAAGATCCCATTTGCCCTCAAGAAAAATATGGTATTTCTGAGTTCTGCTTCAAGAGGAAACTTTCCATTTTTCCCATCTCAAAACAGCTCCAAAGACTCTGTACTATATTGAGGCTGCATACATACTTTAAATACAACCAGAAAATCTGGGCCCAAAAAGAAAAAAAATAATAAAATTGTGGGACCATAATGTTTATACAAGTTGACACAGAAGAAAATCAGAGACAACTTAACAACCTGGAAATCAGGAAAATTTGGGGGGTTCAATTATGAGACTGTTTTTGGTGTCAGTTTTGGTCCCAAGATTCCACAATTTACACTTTGACAAGTTTCTTTAGTGAAATTTTCCCATGCCGACATGAAATCCAAGTGGGCTATGGACCCACTGCCATTAACAAGGTTTTGGTCCAGATTTATGGCTCGTAAATCATAATACAAGAAAACAATGCTGGGCTCTGTGGGTGGGTGTGGTGGGGGAGTGTTGGAAGAAGGAAGGTGTTGAATTTTGAGTGGACAGGTAGGGACAATGGATAGAAAGATGGGATTATGGAAAAAACTATTCATGGGTGGAGGAAGAAAATTTTGATCTTTATTCTTTAGTCAAATCAGAAGAATTTTGATAAGTTTGCATGTGAGATTTGAATCTGGAACTTCATATTTATACATTTTTGGGACATCAATGTCTTGGGACCTCAATCTTGGATTGCTAGGCCAAAACCTCATCAATGATTTGTGTTGAATTAATATGGTGCATAGTTGGGATTTGCTTCTAGCTGATTTTGCCATGTACAAAACTATAAGAGGGTTTATATTCAATGTTTGAAAAAGAATGAAAGGGTTCAAAATTAATTTTTTTTAACCTTTAATTTCAGTAAACATATTTAAAACCAAGAATATCTTTTTCAACATTATGAACAATTTTTTATTTTTTTCTAAATGCTCGTGAATATTGACACGTCATTTATAATACTACCAATGCTAATAGCTAGAGCGATCATGACAATATGGATGCTGATACGCCTAATCAATTAGATGTTGATTGAATGGATCAATGCGGGTATGATCCTATCACATTACCCGGAGATCGTAATACGATGGAGGCTGATATGTCCAATTGATCAATCAGAATTGGAGAATCATTTATGAAAATCAGACTATTATATGCTGTTTATGAAAATCAGACACTCAATGGAATATAATCAGAATTTGAGAATCATTATTTATTCAGTTCAGGGAGAGGCCAAATACAGTAATCTGAATTATTTGCTAAAAAATACAATCCATACACAGGAATCAACACCCACCCAAGTGTATCCATCAGCAGGCAAGGCATTTTAGTATCATTTTGTCAAATATTAAGAGCAATGTTTGAGCGTGTGGACCATCAGAAATGTCAAGTCAAGACTGGTCAAGCAGTTTTCATGAAAACAGGCAGGCCAACCAAACAGGGCCTGCAGTTGAGGGTGGGATTCATGGGATCAAGAAACATTTATTTCAGGGCCGCAGGCATAAACCAGAAGAAGATACCAGAGGCCAAATAATTTCTTGCATTTTGCCCCAAACAATAGTTCTAAGCTCCAGCATTCATGCAAATTTCTGTTCCTTCTGTACAAGTTTGACATGGGGGGCGCTCACAAATGGTTTGCAGGGGCTTCAGTGGTGACTTTATAAACCTCACCCAGAAATTCTAACCCCTACTTCTAATTATAGAAAAGAAGGAAAAATACTAAAGATAAAAGCAAAAACTGAAGAAAAATAGGGGGAAAAAATGGAAACAAGGAGTTCATCTTGATGAATTATCAGGACTCCTCTGAATGCTCCGACGACTTGTTCTTCATCGCAGCAATTTCCTTGTCTTGCTGTTTCTTTAGATACCGTTGTGCGGTTGAATTAACAATCTTAACGAAAAAGTTCATTAGCATGATCCAAACTACAGTGTTCCAAATGAAAGCGAGGGAGAAATCCCATTTCGTCACCTGGTAAGACAAACACACGAGTATTAATGGAATAATTAGCCAAGTGGTTAGTTAAACAAGTGAAATTGCCCTCACACATATAATTGTAAGGTTTAGGTTTCAATTCTAATGTAACTCTTGATATGTGTGCGTGCATAAATAAATAAATTGACCATTGAAAAAAAAGAGCATAGAGGAAAATTCAAATAGATTAGGGAAGCCAACGTATGGTAGTTTGGTTGTAAGCTTCCATTCACTCAAGCAGAGCAGTTGCAGGTTTGACTCCCATTAGGGGTAGTTGAGGAACCAGCCATGATCATCTTTTAAAAAAATAGAAAAAGAAGGAAGAGGGAAACGCAAATACCTCGATGTTTGAAGGAACATGAGGTTTGGTGGCCATGTACTTGTCTTTCATGGAGTGGAGCGTGGCAATGAGTTTGGGTATAATGGAGTTGAAACCAGGCAGAAAGCTGAGCAACCAAAGTAGTTCATTTTCAATCCAGTAAAGAAGTTGGTTGTTGCACACGGATATTATGAACACCGTCTGCAGATAATTGAGATATGATGAAATTATATTTCGTGTAAGTTGAGAATGCCACCATACAAAAGGGAAGATTAGAAAACAGAGAAAATATTCATCTTAAATGAAAGCCAAAATGCTGGCAATTGAGGTCTGTTGTAAACCTGTATGTGAGTCTTGATGATTGCTTTGCCTATCATAGTTGCCAGAAAAAACTTCCAGAAAGAAATTCCAAATTGCCCGCACATTATTCCCGCAAGATCAAATAAAGGATTAGGTACCTACAAAATATTCCCATTGGAGATGATACAGTCCACTCGGCAGCTATAGTGAAATGAGACTTCCAGAAACAACCTTTTGGGTGAAACTTCCCCTTGTTTTTCACTCATTTACAAACAGCCATTATTTTTCCCTACTTTTCACTTGTGAAAAGTAGTATTATTACAGGTGAAAACTGTAAGCCGTGTGAGGAAATGAGGTAAAGCAACTAACCGAAGCAAGAACCAGAATTGTGAAGAAGTTCATATACTGGGCATGTGACAGGAACCAGCGCTTGATTTGATTTAGACGAGCTGATATAAACCCATTATCTTCTGTTGATGAAGCATCCAATTCTTCCATGGCATCCACTGTACCACCTGACAAGCGAGCTGCATAAAGAATATACGTAAGGTCCTCAACATGTTAAAAGTGGCCATGTAATAATAAGAATGTTGTACTGGTTTAGAATATTGAGACACATCAATGGATGGAAATTATAATATCAACTTTAACGTTCAGACTGATAACTAATTGAGAGACCATAATCTAAATAAACAAAGATATAGAAAGGCAGCCAACATTGTGATTTAAGGGCAATAAGTGGTGATTCTTGAAAAGTAGAGAGACATCACCTTCTCTCCCCAACGTCTTTCACATTTCTATAACTTACGTGAAAAACTTCCATTGAAATACCAAAGGCTACAAAATCAGTTCACTTAATCAAAGAAATGAAACATCTCACTTAAGTCCATACCTGCCCTTGAAATGAAGTAGGGTGGAAGTTCACCAAGTGCAGTCCCAAGGCCCCATAGAATTGCCTCTAACTGGACCTGGGGCAATAAGCTACTAAGGGGGACCCGTACATTATGCGATGATGGAAACAATGGGGGCCCAAAGTCCGCACAATCCTTCCCAAGCCATGAAGGACCTCTTTTCAATTGAATTGTATCGTATGGAGCAGTTTTGATGTCTACTCGGCCACATTGTGTTGCTTTTATAGTGAAGAAGGCAATATGAGGTCCCAGATAGAGAACAAAAGTGTGCAATCCAGATCCTATGTAAAAGTATGACAATGGAACAAGTCCAGAAAGTTATTTATGGAGATGTTGCAAGCAGAAGAATGCGCACATACTTTCAAAAAGTTCAATTGCTGATAATGCTTACTAGATTATGTATTCTGATGCATGTTAAAGAACCTAGATCGACAGTTAGTTTCAATTACAAGAAAAAAGACAAGAAATTTTATAGCTAATAGAGGCAACATAAAGGACTACACTGAGTCTGCATTTACTAATGCAGACATACAATTATATGGTACCAATATCACAAAATGAGAAAAAAGGAAAAGGAAAGAAATCTCTAAATCAGGGCTACATATTCTATGGTGCACAATCCAAATATTGGGTCGACTCTATTTTTGCAGTAACATATCCACCCTTTCCTTCAACTTGGGCAAACATTCTAAGCTCACTTCACAAGCTTGTTTATTCAATTTTCATGACAGTTGTGCATATATAGCGCCAAATTGTCTAGTGTATTGTAACACTCTTAGATTTTCTAATCACCCATAGGGGATTGTTCCCGAAGTTATTCTATAATTGTAGTCAAGAGCATAAGGCTTTAGAACGCACATGCCCATATAAGTCTTTGCTTACCAAGTCCAATGGAAGATGCAACACCAAGAGCCACCCACCACAATCCAAACCGAATATAATTTAGAGCTTCCTCAACATGCTGCAATACAAATTAAAGATGCATAGAATAAGTAGAACACCCATGATATGTCAATCATTAACTGCAAAAGCACCAAAAAGTTTTTGGGTTGAAAACATCAACAAAATTTTGATCTAAGAGAAATCATCCTCTATGCAGAATAAAGCTACGGAAATCTGAATGTTGAATAACACAACAGCTCCCCAACCCCCAACCAAAAAGAAAAAAAAAGGGAAAAGAAAAGCAGATGCAGAATCACTAACACCCATGTTCAACCATACAACAACTTGGGCCAATTTAAGATAACCCAATGAACTATTTTGATTACCTTTTCATGAGGACCATCAACAGTCACAAGTAGTATGCCAGCGATCACAACAAAAGTACTCAACAGCATAAACCAACCACCATGTGACAAAAGATATGCTACTGATTTTCTGAGGTACTGTTTAACAGCTAGAATGAAAAGCTTTAGCGTCTTCAAAGGCTGTGATGTCAGAGTCAAGCTTTCTAATTCTTGTTGATGCTTCATACGAAGTCCTGCAAAAACTGAAATTAGTCAATCCAACAAAGAAAAAATTGGATCCCTGAATGGAAACTTGGAAAACAAATCATGCTGCAGGGGATGCACTCAGCAAAACCAGGTACATGCTATATCAATTTATTCTGACTCAGGCAGTCAGTTGGACAGTATTGCAACACTGAAATATTTACATCCATAAAGAACACCTATTTCCAAGGATTTTTTTCTTTGGAAGTTCTATTCATGCAAAAAAGAATTTACAAATTGCAGCAAACAAACTGGTTTAGCAATTTCTTGCCACTTCTTATTAAAACAACTGACGTATAATCTTAAATTGTTAATGCTGGTAAACCAAATGCTCCAAAAACATTAACTTCTAACTTTAGCCAAGTTAGAGAAGATAAAGATGCTCAATAAATCTTTTAAACTTCGTAAATTAAAGTTCAAATCAATCAATTATCTTTCTTCTTTTGCTAGTGGCACAGGGCTCAATGGTATAAATATTTAACTAGGGGACGTACTTTTATTCCTCTTCACAAAGGGCTAGCAATGCAGCATCCCTTATGGAATCAACTGTCAAGCACCGAGTCCAAACAGATTGAGCACCAAAAGTTATTGCATTAAGTGGACAAGATTCACTGGTTAGTTCTCCTGCAGTTTCAATAATCCAACAGAATCCTTCCGATGGTCCAGCAACTTAAGAATTGCAAAACCCGAGTCTTAGCGACCATTTCCACTTCTTACCATCCTAGAGACACAACTTAATGAAAATTCATAAATGCATTTCCTAGCCAGACGCATCATCTGGAGCCTCCTATTTCCAAGGGGAACAGAAGGAACAGTCTTACATAAAGAACCAAGCATATGATACAGTTGAAATACAGGGTCTTGTATAAGCTCATTCAACATCTGGATAGCGCTACCTAAATGTTATCAGCTCTCCAAACATCCAAACCAAGAGTCCAATGCACCACTCAAAAGCTCACTTACAGGTCATGATGTGGGCGCATCATCATTAGCCACACGATCAACTGGGAAAAGATCAACTGTGTTACCTTATAACTACAATCCACATGGACCAATCAAAAGAATTCATGAGCCAAATTTTATTGGACAAAATTCCAGAAATATATGGACAACATTTTCACGTATCTTCCTAAGTATTGCACTCATTAGAGCCTTGCTCACAATCATACCATTTAGAATTAATGCAAACAGAAATAGCACGTACATGCAGATTACTGTGAGTTTGGTCTGAGTCCCCCAAAACGGAAGTCGTAATTAGAACCATGCCCGTGTTACTTAAATAGCTAGAAGTCCATCTCAAAACTGGCGTGTAGTCGAAATAAACACAATTGCCGCACTTAAAAAGCAGGAAAAACATCAAAAACAGCAATTATTCACTACCCTTTTAGTCTGTGCATCTAAAAATTCTAATTCGCAATCAAATCCACAACAACAGCTAAAGTAACACATATTTTCATATTCGCAGCATCCAACTGCAATTTCAGATTCATCTCAAGTTCCTTAACATCACAAAACGAAAAATTAACCAAACTTTATTCTCTTCCCCTATTCAGAAACACACCCGTCTTCAAAAGCAAAATCCCATATCAATATGAAATGCTAAAAATTCATAGTGAAGAGAAAAACTTGCCTGAGATCGACATGGCTCTGCTGCGAGAAATTTTTGTGGGAATTTTGATTTTTCCTTAGAGCCGGTTTACCTATATTCTTTCACATGCCATCCCAGAAAGACTTGCCTTTTTGTGCTCGAAATTGTTTCTGCACATAAATATATTTGTGTGTGAACCCAAGACGGTCGAATTAGAGATATAAAAGAAAAGGGGCCGTGAAAATCTTGATTGTGAGTAAATCAAACAACAAAAAGTGGGATTTTTTTCAGAAAGATCCGAGGATTGTTAAGACAATATGCCCACCAAAATTTTGGTGCGCGTGAGAAAGATCCACTGCTAGAGCTTTTATCCCTCCTTTTCCGCACGCACAACACACGGTCAGGGCCCCTGTCTGCCGGCGAGTTGGGACTTGGGAATATGTAATGGAACATAAATTCCTATTCGTAAAGGAGTTTTCTATTATTTATTCCAACCTATCGAAGGGAAAATAAAGCTATGATTCAAAGATTTGATCGTTATGTGCGAGTCACTAAGCTTGAGTTTGACAAGTACTTTGATGAATCTGATTCTACAAAAATAGATTTCAATAAAAAAGTGGAATTTGGTAGCATTAGTTGACAAAGTTGTGTTGGATGATAAATCATCATTTCACAATTTTAGTGAAAAGATAGTTATATAATTGAATACTTTAATAATATTTATATTTGCTGTTAAATAAAAAAAAGACTCAATTTTATAAAGTATTATTTCGCCAAATATAGAAAAATTTATCCTTATTCTGCCTCAAAATATAAATAAAATTTGGCACCATTAGAATCTCCCTAATTAAGAGATTTGAAAAAAAAAATGATTGTTATTTCTTACAAATAATATCATTTGATGTTACTTAAATTGTCAAACATAAAAAAAAATTGTCAATGTGACAAGACTTATTTTTATAACACTTCTTGAATTATTTTATCATTAGACTGTCAAATGCTTAACAAGTAGAGAAAAATATTTGAAAATAATTTTAAAAATCCTGATGATAAGTCTTAACACATAATTTTTTAAGGGA
The DNA here is from genome assembly GCA_014898725.1 of Jacaranda copaia. Taxonomy (NCBI): domain Eukaryota; kingdom Viridiplantae; phylum Streptophyta; class Magnoliopsida; order Lamiales; family Bignoniaceae; genus Jacaranda; species Jacaranda copaia. Next base: position 116,377 of record JACGDI010005706.1, read on the forward strand.
AATTTGAGTTGATCCACTCACATTGCCCTTTTACATAAATGTGAGATTTGAAGTTTGAATCTTAATAAATTTTTGATTTAGTGATAAAAAAATAAAATGACAATAATGTTTGAACTTTTGTGCATATGAGCTTAAATTTATAAAAAAAAAAAAAAAGGTTCTAACATATCATTGTCTAAGGAAATTTTGAAGGGTACACATGCAAGATTAGAAGGGGTCAATAGTTTAATTTCTTGAATTTATGTAGCTCAGAAAGAATAGTGACATAATATCCAATTAGGTAGGGCTACCAAATCTAGAACACCAATTACATTTTCCTATAAGTCCTAGTTTGAGGCGTCAAAATTAAAATAACTTCATTTTCAACTTATATTTAATTTAATAGAATCGAGTACAAGGCAAGTTTTCTAATTAAAATTGATTATAAATCTAACAAGTCTTATTACCATATATTTTAAATAAATTATATTCAAATAATATTTCGACATTTAATCACGCGTTGGCTTTTGTATTTTTTTTATTTAATTATAATTTTTATAGCTTGAGCGGTTGCAATTCAAAGCTATGATTGAATGGAAAGTGACAAAATTAAAGTCACAATTTAAAGGTCACTCTCATGTGGAATTTTAGCATCTATGCTTGGTATATTTCACATTGTTGAATTGTTGAAGAAAAACAAAATTTATTAGAGTTCAAAAGTATTGAAGTCCGGAAAGACAAATAATTCCTCGTTGACTGAAAATAACAACCTTTTGACCCATAATTGGCCCAATTATGGCCCAAAAGCTAAAGGTCCAATATCCACAAGTTTGTTACCACCCACAAATTGTTGGGCCTTGGGAAGCAGCCAATTTCTCTAAAAGATTAGAGTGCATAAGAAAAGTTTTAGACATAATTCATTTAAACTCGACGCACTTAATATCCATATTAGAATTTAGAAAGTTTGGCACACTCAATGCATGTATTAAAATTTTTATATATAGCATAATTTTTTTTTATTTTTATACAATACTATATTTTTTAAATAATTTTAATATACTGAATTTTTAGAATAAATCAAAAGAAAAAGTTAAGAGAGTAAATAATTGAAGAAAAAAAGAAATAACTACCTTATCGTTATCGTTTAAAAGTTAGGTTATTTTTGTTAACTCATTTGAAAATATATTACTAGGGTTTGGGTGTTCTATATTATGTATATATGTGCGTGCGCGTGTGCATGTGTGCGTATTTTGTGTTTGTTAATAGGTTGGATTTTAATATGAAACTGATAGGAATTCAATTCATAATTTTAAATTTTTTAATTGATTAAAATATTTAATGAATCATATAGATTATAAATATTCATGATTCTAAATAAATAATTTGGATATGGAATTGAGAATATAATTTATCAAAGGTCTTAATTCGAATTTCTATTGATATTTTATTATTGAATTAATAATATAATATACATAATATGATAAAGATTTTCAAACAATAAAACATAATATATTATGTCGGCCTAATATCTATACTCTGCGAATTAACATTGGGCCTGAACTTTAAAATACTAGCCCAAATACAAAGGTACTACAAAAAGAAGAAAAATGAATGTCAAATATAACATTATACAATAATTTACTTGTATGCCAATATAAATGTAAATTGAGGGCATATAATCTAAATATTTAAGTCAATATATGATAAAAAAATTTTCAAAAAGTCAAATTTGATGCAAATTATGTTGTGAATGTTACAAATCAAATGTAACCCAAAAGAAAAAAAAAATTAATGGAATAAAGTTCTTTTGTTGGATTTTGGATATCTATCAAGTTCAAATGTGATAATACAAATACAAATTTTATAGGATATTGAATCGTACTCAAATATACATATCGATAATCAAATTCAAATTCATGCAATACTGATTTAATCCGAATTTCACTTCTTGATAACCCTAAATAAATGTGGGTAGACAACTTTGTGAACATGGGTGGGTAGTCCATTATGATCAATGTGGGTTAATAGCGAGGTACCTTCAACCCTAGGCCCAATTCAAAATTTACCGGTCCATTGTTTCTTAAATTTGTCCATGTTGACTGGGCAAATTATTAAGCCGAAAATTAATGCACAATTTCAAAAAAAATTAATGTCACTATGGTGGGCCTTGCCTGAAATGGTCGCAGAGTAATTTCTACCATAGATTCTATGATAAGAAAGCTATGGTCTCATATATTCAAATTTGACCCAAACTCTACATGCAAGTCCACGACTACTTTGGGTGGTTGAAAAATCAATGCAAATTAAAGTAGTGTTTTGTAGTAAATTGTACGAGCAAAAACTAAATTTAGTTATGTATACTTTTTTATTTTATATTTTGAAGATAGAATACAATAATAATCCACATGAGAGGTGACTCATTCTTTGTTACTTTCATGTGGGTGTTATTTCATTTGATATACGTTTTAATATTATTTAATTTTTTGAATGAAAATTGCTGTCAGACGCTGTGATTTTAATTATAAAAATTCAAAATATTAAAAAACTAAAGTACGAGCACATGGGTTTTGATTAATATTCGATGCTTATCATGATTAGGAAGGAAAGTAGTCACAATAAGTCTATAATTAAGAAAAAAAGAAAAGAAACAACAAATTGGTAATCCATCTCCAAGTAAAGGATATGAAAGAAGAACCCTCTTTTTGCTTGTGAGATCTTGTCCATTTCATTCTACCAACACAATATTCCTCCTTTTTTCTTTTATTATTTTTTTAATATTTGTTTATTATTATTTTTTTAACCACTATCATCTAACTTTCCATGTGCTGGAAGTTGGGTGCGTAGATTTACTTTTTGACCCCTTTTAAATTTTTTTTTTTATCCATTACTGCATTTCCTCATCAATCTTTTTGATTTTTTTTTCAAGTGATTCTTGCCATTGCATTCAAGAGAAGTATGGAACTTATTTGTTCTTGGAGTTGGGCAAAGGTTTTAGTATTTGGGAAATTAGAACCTTATTTTTTAAATGAAAAGCTAGTAGGGTCCACATAGAAATAAATAAATAGTCTACAGGATAAGCCCATCCCCCAATTTTGATTCATCATATCCAGTCCCACTACTGCATGCTGCAAAATTGCACACCTTTAATGCAGTGATATGGGAAATATATATATATATATATATATATATTGTGGGGGTGGGGGGGTGGGGTGGGGTGTTTATCAATTGATTTTCTTGATAGAATTTAGTGGTAATGATGTAAATTTTTTTTATTAGCATAAGTAGAATTGAAGATTTTGAAATATTTTAATGAATTATGCATATTTTAAGGACAAAATTCTTTATTATATTGTCAAAAAAATCTTGCGAAATGGATAGAAAATTGTGGTCAAATGTGATTAATTTTACTAGTATACTTCAAATATTTCTTATATCACAATTGGGGCAAGTTGATAGAATCTCCTTTATTACATTTCTATATCAAATGCTTCTTATGGTATCTCGAGAAAAAAAGAAGGAAGAAAATAAAGGGCCTATTATAATTTTAAGCATTCAAGATAAGAAGGTTAACTTTATATTTAAAATTAGACAAAAAAAAAGCCTTTCATCATTTTTTTTAATAAACGTTAATGACTTTAGTTCAATTTATCAAAATATTATTTAAAATAATTAAAAAACCTCATGGTAACCCTCCTAGCTAAGATAAGTATTTAATGAAATTCTAAGTAAAGTTGGAACTAAATTCTAAATTGCTGATTCGTAGAAATTACCAAAAATAATGATTCCTTGTAAGAAAGTAAACTCCATCATTATTAATAATTCCTGGTAAGAAAGTAAATTCCTGGTAAGAAAGTAAATTCCAAATTCATTGATTAATTTTTATGGCCTTTAGTGTTGATTGAGTCCAATTTTGGATTCATTGAGCGTCAAAGTCGTCCTTGACGACTCGCGACTATAAGACAAAATAAAATGGGAAAAGTGAAAGAAATGTGTACCAGAACGCGTTTGCAACCTGTATTTCTTTTAAGCATGACAAACCAATTGCATATGAATTTTTTTTTTTTTAATTTTTTGAGGAAAAAATGGGTTGGTACTAGATAATAACTTAGAAGCCAACTAATCCACTATGAAGTATTCTTATTTTTTATTTTTATTTTTTTTCAGAATTCACGATTTAATATCTAATTAGTGAATGACGCCAGTTCTATTTTTAACTTTTCTTTAAAGTTGGAAGCAATTAATTGATGATTTATTACAACCTAATTGAATCACTGAACAGCCAATTATTAATTATTTTCCCACAAATTTTCAACCACTATTACTTTTTCTTAAGAGAAAACATTACAACTGACGTATTTTCATCCATTCAATAAATCAGTATTTTTTTTATTATCAAATTCAACAAATTAATATTTTTCTATTCACAAATTAAATGAATCAAAGTATAAACTATATATAATATATATAAGTTGCACAACGGGCCCATTTCGCATCGGACCACTATTACTAGTAGGTGTGTAATTCGTATTATAAAAGATTAATCTTTGACTTTTATTTTTTCATTGGATAAAAGGTCATAGAGAGGCAACTTTGAAAAGTACTATAGAAACCGTTTAGATCTTTGATTTCATTTTTCATTAAATTTTATGAATATATAAAATATGTTTTTATAAAAATAATTAATTATGATCCGATATACTTGATATATATTAATTGAACGATGAGTAAATCATTTTATTTTCACTGAAGTAGCCATTTTATTATAATTCATCCACCAATCACCATCATTTTAGAAATGATTAATTCACATACTATTATTACAAAAAAATTCAAACTCATAAATTCTTTACAAGAAATGATGAGCCACCATGCCCACTATCTTAATGGTGATTAATCTTCAAACCAAATTAATCTTGACTTAGAAATATCAATCCAAAACATCAAATCAACTAATTATTAATTAAATTGCGAAAGAGTAGAGGTGTAAAATGATTCAAGCTAGCTCACGAGCTTCGTGAACCAGTTCAATTATGACTCG
>JACGDI010005706.1:122780-141852 GCA_014898725.1 Jacaranda copaia
ATACACAATCTTGAGTACTCAACCTCCCTGGTCGAGTTACCAGTAACATAACTCCCATTTTCTCTACACAAAGCTTTCAGCAGCATCAATAGGATAAAAACATTGTATTCAACCTTATTATCCCAACCAAACTAACCTTATAAGGGCTTGCTTGCTTAGTTTGTTTCGATTAGGCATGATACGCATGACTTGTAAGAATAATTATGTTCTATGTGATATTATTAATTAGTTTATAATTTAATAATTATAGAAATAATTAAATCTCATCGGTTATTTATGGAAGACTTGTAACTTAAGGTTGCATACCATTTAATAATGTATAGTTATGACTATTTCGTATAAAATTATAATTATTGATTAAGAATTATAATATGAAGATGTGTTTAATGAATACACCCTCTCATACTCTATAAATGAGGGTTATGGTCCTCTCTCCACCCAATATAATTTTTGTGCATTTCATCCATCAAAATTGTGCATTAAAGAAAAGGGATTAGAGAGAGAAATCGATATTCTATTCAATCAAGAAACCAAGTGTTGGTGTCTACAAATTTTGTATTCATGGAGAAAGGTACACCCACTTACTTACTACACACACACATATATATATATATATATATATTTATATGTGAAAAACATGAAGTTATAGATTTTGGGTTTAATCAATTTCCGCCAATGTTTATACATTAATATGATTTAATGCTTACATGACTAGGATAAATTTGGGTTATTATATATCGTATTTAATTGATGAGGTTGAAATTCTTTTCAGTGATTTGGATAGTATTTGGGCTAATTCGACTAGAGAGGTCGAATGATCCAACAATGATTTTTTCTTGGGATGAGATTTGCAATCAATAGCAAACGTCAGACTAATTGAGGCACCCTCAGTTAAGGTATTCTGACGTTTAAGTTAGTATTGGTGGAGTGAGATGATCAAGCAGTAGAGTAAAAGTGTATCATGTATATGACATGCCTAGAGGGTGGCTGGTAATGGGGTATTTATAGCTTTTTTCAAGTGGATAATATGTCTAAGATGCCCCTACAAAGTGTAGAGGGTTCTTATCTTTGCTTGGGAGTTGTTAGTCATTTTCAATCCTGGTATTATTTTAGGTGGCATCATCTCCTGTTTTTCAGGGTAAATAGTACTCTAAAGGTGCACCTCCCTAACAGCATTAGTGGCAGGGTTGGTGGCAGAGGTTGTATTAGAGTGGTAGTGTCATTAATGCGGATGCACACTGCCTGTCAGAGTATTGAATGCGGCAAGGATATGAGTCAATATTGGAGTGAGCACTCTAATCGACTAGCATCGACTAAACAAAGTGGTTGACTAGAGGGACGGCTAAATGGACTAGGTAGTTTGAAACCTCCCACTGGGTGTGGTCGAGAACTATCCGCCTGACCGGGGTAGTTGTGGTTGAGTGATCTAGCCCAGTTAGGTCCAGAGATGCCATTGGGCTTCGGATGTGAAGTGGGCTTGGAAACTCTCCCTGAAGTCGATAACTTATTGGGTTGGGCCTGTTGAGCTATCCCATATCACTAATATTTGTTTGCATATTTTAAATAACTTGATATTCAACTTTGATTGTTTACTTAGCATGATTATCTCATTTGATAAATTATAATTTATTTCAATTTAGGTTGGAAAATATATCACAACCCAAAGTTTTGATATACAAGCCAAGTTTGGTCTTAAATGTAGCTCGAGCCTTAACTGTATCAAGACTTCTAAAATGAAGCAAATATTAAAATTGAGTTAGATTATATACTTTTCATGCAATATCAAAGCAAACAAAATGAGCTCTACGTATATATCTTTCAATTATATATTATCATATAATATTATAAAAAAAAATGACGTGATACCACGAGTGCCGTGAATCCCACCCCCCCGGAAAAAAAAAAGAAATCCTTCATAAGAAAGACATTTTCATAGAAAATTTTTATTACAAAATATTCTCACATTTCATTTACATTAATTTACTGTCTTTTTCTTTTACGGTAGTTATCAAGCATTGTTATTTATTTTATTATTTTATTATTATTTTTTCCGTTTATGAACTTCATGAATTTCAATACGTATCTGTCTGCCTTTGCACCTGATGTACTATCATTTGAACAGGAAACAAGTGCCCTTGAGGCCATTCAATATTATTCCTTATCTATCAGAAAACAAATCTTTATTTACCAATAGTCTTTTCTTTAATAATTCCTAGGCCCTAAAAACATATGATTACAAGAACATACGATTATCCATACTTAATGTCCTTTTATCAAATCTGATGTAGGGCTTTGGATTTGAAGTACACCAAGATTAGGAGTCATCGTGATCATTTCCATAAAAATTCTTCAAAATTTAAATTAATAAAAAATTTGTGAGATCGGAGCTAAGTTGGTAAATTATAACAAGTAAAAACTTTTTTATATTATTCAATGGGTTGGATATTTATAATAGGTGTTAGATGTGGCTTTCAGGGTTCAACAACGCTACTGTTAAAAAAAAAATTGATTAATTGATCGAATTGAAATCGAATTCTCCAAATCATTTTATCTAATTGATTTTTAGTTTGGTTAATAGTTAATATTTTATAAATTTTTGGTTAACGATGTAGTTCAGTTAATTTTTTATAAAAAATCGATCAAAAATTGATTTAACTGAATTTTAATAAATTCTCAACCTTTATGTGGGTTGTTCGGACTTTTCTTTACAAATTATATTACTGTGAGAAGAAGTATATGGGTACCAAAAATAACAAGGAGTAGCTTTAGATTTATGGAGTTCAGGATGCACTTTAGCTTAATTGTTTATTAGAAAACTATTTATGCAAATACATTCTCAGTTAAATAAAGTTTTAATTTTTGAATTGAATCTATTTGATTCTAGATTTTTCTTGCTACACTCTAATTAAAAAATATTTAAAAGTTCTCCAGAAGCTTGCAAAGTATAGGTAGAGGTATGGCAATTTTTAGATATTCTACTTACTGATACATGTTACTTGTTTTATGATATTGAAAGTTCTTTATTTATGATTATGAAAATGATTATATTGCTTAACTATAATAATTAAGTTTCTATTTCAACTATAACATTATATTGTTGAATAATAATATTGAAAAAAAAAATAAAATAAAATTGATCAATTGATAAATTATCCTAATCAAATTGAATTTTTTTTGTTGATTTCATCGGTTAATCGAAAAATTTAGTATAGTGAACAATTAATAATTTTCATATGTTTTTGATGAACTAACCAATCGGTAACTGATCGATGTTCTCTCCTAGTGATTCGTTAGGATGATGCCATGTGTAATCTTTCTCCTTTTTTAGTAGTGCATAAGCAAAAATGTAACTTTAAGCTTCACCATATATGGTGACATAAATATAATACAGTATGAATATGCTCAACACAACTTTTCATATATAATTCGACATTATAGGAACTTGTTTGCTTGTTGCATTTGAATTAGGCATGATACACATCATTAGAATAAATAATAAATTATTTATATCTCATTTAATATTTATTTATATATTTTAAATAATTTTATATTCAATTTTGATTGTTTGTTTGACATGATTATCATATTTGACAAAATACAATTTATTTTCGACTTAGGTTTGAAAACATATCACATTCTAAGATCTTGATACATAAGCTAAGTTTGATCTTAAATGCATGCCGTGTTTTTATTGTATCAAGGGCTTTTAAAAATAAATTAAATATTAAAATGAAGTCGAGTTATATGTTTATCAAGCAATATCAAAGCAAGCAAATGAGCTTTATAATGCAAACGTATCATAAATATAAACATAGGTATACATACACAAAAACAAATTTATAAAGATATATCTGTGCGACTACACCAAAAAAAATTCATGTGTCATTGTAATTGTAAATTTATTAGGTTAGTTTATGAGCTATGCATCTCGGGACAAATAAAATAGAGTTTTCAGAGAAATGGTTTTGTATGAGGCAATACTCCATGCTAGTAATTGGTGCATTAGGACGTACGTAGCCTTTGGTTCTTTGTATTCTAGATGCATTTATTTTTTTTAATATTATACTATTCTAGAAATAGGAAATACAATTATTTCTAGAAAGAAATAAAATCCACTAATAATTAAATAATAATTTTTTATATCATCTAAAAAATAAATGACCATCAATAAATTTAATAATAATTTTTTCTGTTTTCTTCTTCTATCTTCTAAAGACAATGTAGTACAGTCTAAATTTACTATTAATTTTTAATTTCTATATAATTTAATTGATGTGACATAAAAAATATAGCAAGACCTATAACAACAACAACAACAACACAACAACAATAATAAGGGATAAAAATACTTTGACATTCGAACTATGTGCATTTTTACATATTGGTAACTAAATTTTTTTTGTGTGATATTTTACCATCTGAATTATATATTTTTTTTCCACCTTGCCAACCACCAATTTTGGTAAAGTATTTCATAGTATTCAATTACAAGAGAGGCTGGAATTTTTCTAAAGGTATTTTTTTTTCACTTTATTGAAAAACAACCTATTTAAACTCAAATTATCACGGGATATACACCTAAAAATACACTAAAAAAGTTCGTTGTATTTTGCGATTTAATAAGGCTAGACCAAGAAATTACTATTATATCCATAAAATAAGAAGATTTGATTATAATACCTAAAAATAGAGGCTCCTGGTGTTGATGTAACGAAGTTTTTTCATAATATTCCATCAGAATTTGTTCGCATATGGTAAGGTGAAAAAAAAGTGCAGTTTGGATATTAAGGTGTCGTAAAAAAAGTTTAGTTCGCAAAGTGTAAAAACTTGCATAATTCGGATGACAATATGCTTTTTTCCTAATAATAATAATAATAATAATAATAATAATACAACATAAAAATATAGGGAGCCCACTACTTCAATTATTATTTGTTATTGTGTTTATCGTGACTATAAAAGTTGAAAAATATTTGACATAAAAAGAAATAAAAATTATAAAAATTATTCTGGCTGCTAATCGATCGTATTTCTTCAAGCAGCCATCCCCTTGTACTTTTTCTTATTGAAGGAGACTTCATTTTATGTCTTCCAAGTCACAGTTTGCCCAAACTATTATCTTTTGAGTCAATAAATTATCTACGTGGAGTGAACTCTTTAACATAAAGTGTCAAATCTACTGTATACATGTGTTACTGTGCTCATTAACTGTTGAGGGATGGTCTGGATCGGCGGCTTACATCACATCACGTCACATAATTAAGCATAGATTAAATTATAAGTTAATAAATTTTATATGATAATATCAATATTTTATTTTATAATACCATTATATTTTTATTTAATAATTTACAACATATTAATATATTTAAGTATGTATATTTAAGTTGAAGTTATGAAATTCCTCGTTCTGCCGTCGAAAATATTTTTGGATAATACAAGAGTATCACTCATGGTATAATTGCACATTTTCATTGTCCCATTGGAAGAAGACATTTATAATAGAAAATTAATTATTAAGGAACGATACAATTGCGTTAACACTACTTTGAAGGCATAAACTGGTCAAGGATGTAAAAATTGGAGGTACCGCCCACTTAAATTTTTACCAAAAGGGACCAGCAAATACTTATATTATATATCCCATGAAATAAAATATTAAAGTTTCCATATAATAATAATAATAACAATAATCTAAGAGTTTGCAATCTTATATCAATGAGTATTAATCATTGATAGTGTTCAAATTCAAGAAGGTCCAATTCCTTTAAATGCTTTATATACTCTGTTGAATTTGATAACGAATTATTTTATCAGCACATATGATTTTATCCTTGTAAAAAAAGGTCTCCACAAGTGAGACGAAAATAATTTATAATTGGCTCGTAGCCCTTTAGTCCCTTAATACAATATAAAATTTAGCATGAAATCTCAAATATTGGGAAGAGCCGTGTAGTCATTGAGTTCCACAAACTTTCATGTGTTATTTGTTGATACTTAAATCTATTGTCGGACTGAGTTCCGTGGGCTATTATCTTTGCTTGTTGTAACAGCACCAAGAACGTAAACGATCAACCAAAAAGACAGAAGTACAAGAAGTAGAAAAACAAGCAAAAGAAGACATTTGCAGAACCGAACATGGCAATAAAAACAAAGTAAATGCAAAATAAAAAGGACGAGGAGCATGGGTGTACAGGCCAACCAGAAAAGGGATCGGAAATTAAAGCAATATCCACCTAATCCTAAAGCCCATTTCAAGCTTTTAAGTAATAGGATAAGACAGGTGGAATCAGTTCCTACCTTTAATAAAAACACATCAATAGGAATTTCCCATGTTTACCACAGTGACATATGTACCCACACAAGGCATATTTCTAGATGTATAAACCTGTTATCACTAATTCAAAGTCTCAACCAAGTCAGTAGTTTCCTAGGAAACTTGAAACTTGCTCTGGTTTCCCATTGGAGTCAGGTGAGGTCTTCTTGCTGACTGCTATATATAACACCCCTCCCCCCCTCCTCCTGCCCAACAACCCCTCCCCTCCCATTTGCATTTTTCATTTCTCTTGTTTCTTGAACAATTCATTCATTCCAATGGGGACTTTCTCGTGCCATTGTTCAGAGATGTTGGAGAAATTACTGGGAACTGTGTGCGGAAAGACTCGGGATGAGCCCAAGATTGAGCAGAAGAAGATTAAAGGAACTGTAGTATTGATGAAGAAGAATATAATGGATGTTACTGATTTTGGAGAAGCCGTTCTTGATCGGTTTCACGAGCTCTTCGGCAAAGGGGTCTCCTTGCAGCTCATCAGTGCTGTACATATTGACTCTGGTTAGCCTGCGTACAATCCTTGAATTCCCTGTGAATATATATAATCAAGAAATTGAATAAAACATCAGTTGATAGTTCTTCAGTTGATACTATTGTTCTTGGTTCTGTTGTTTAAGAAGATGATCTTTGTTTCTTGAGTTGCTTTTTTCTTTTGGAATCTTAAGTATTCTTGCCTGTAAATCCTGCAATTCTTTGATCTTTTCAATCTTATAGAAAATGGGAAAAGAGGGAAGCTAGGAAAAGTGGCATACTTGAAGGATTGGATGTCAAAGTTCGATTCACTTACTGCTGAAGATGAATCCTCATTCGACATCACATTCGACTGGGACGAATCTCTGGGAGTTCCCGGCGCTTTCATTATCCGAAACGAACACCATAGCCAGTTTTTCCTTAAGACAGTTACCTTACAAGGTGTTCCAGGACATGGTCAAGTCCATTTTGACTGCAATTCCTGGGTTTATCCTGCACATCGGTACAAGTATGATCGCGTCTTCTTCACAAACAAGGTATTTCAAGCTTCTAGTTACAGTTTCAAGAATTAGCGGTATTACAGTAGCAAGGTTGTCTTAAAATCACGCAAGAAATTAATTCAGAAAATCATAGTCATTAGGTCCACATCCTCATTGTACAAGGGAGATTTATCTACCATATATTCTATGGCCAATCCGACAAACTCATGTGGCCAGTACTTTCTGAAGCATCGCATAATAAGGGTGTCTTCTTGTGTCTCAATAATTGGAAAAAAAGAAAGTGCTCTAAAAATTTGATGGTGATACGATAACAAACATTAGAGGATCTGAAAGACAATTTTTTTCTTGTTCCGTCAGACGTACCTGCCGTGTGATACACCAGAACCTCTACGCTTGTATAGAGCAGAAGAGCTGATAAACCTTCGTGGAAAAGGGTCTGGCACGCTGAACAAGTGGGACAGAGTATACGACTATGCATTCTACAACGACTTAGGAAGTCCTGAAAAAGGAAAAGATTTTGCTCGTCCTGTGCTTGGTGGATCAAAGGAGTATCCATATCCTCGTAGGGGAAGAACAGGTCGTCCACCCAACAAAAAAGGTAAGAACGGTAAATCTGAGATCTCTTTGGTTGGATTTTTTCTGATATATCTTCTCAATCAGTAAATTTGATGTTCGCATATTTAAGCTTGACCAGTGTACTATGAGTTTTTTTAACAGTTTAGAAAAAGCAAATTATATAGTTGTAACTAAGTTAATTGAACTGAACTGCAGATCCCAAAACTGAAAGCCGATTGTTTCTTCTGAATTTGAACTTTTATGTCCCACGAGATGAAAGATTCAATCAAGTCAAGTTTTCAGATTTCATTGGCTATGCTCTCAAGTCCCTGGGTCAAGTATTAGTCCCAGAGATCAAAGCTGTATTTGACAAAACTATTAATGAGTTTGACACCTTCCAAGATGTGCTGAACCTATATGAAGGTGGAATTAAGCTGCCTGGTGATCACAAACTACATAAAATCAGGGAATGTGTTCCATTGGAGTTAGTCAGGGAACTTATTCGTTCAGATGGTGAACGGTTTCTTAAGTTCCCCATGCCTGATGTAATAAAGGGTAAATCTCTGGTGCTCTACAACATATTGTTTCATGTTGAGTGTCCTAAGAGTGAAAATTCGGACAGCATTAGCCAGTTACATGTATATGACCTTTTCATGGATCTATGCAGAGGATAGAACAGCATGGAGAACAGATGAAGAATTTGGACGAGAAATGCTAGCTGGAGTGAACCCTGTTGTCATTCGACGCCTCCAGGTAAAGGGAACTTGTCTAATTTATCTAGAAACAACTCCCTTTTCAGACAAATACTGATTCTACCTCACAGGAGTTTCCACCGACCAGCAAACTAGACTGTCGAGTATATGGCAATCAGGATAGTATTATCACAAGGAAGCACATAGAGAAAAACATGAATGGACTCACTGTAGACGAAGTAATAATCCTTCTCCATTTTACCATTTCCTGAATTCACATGCTCAAAAGAGAGAAAAAGTTCCTTAGTTGTTAACTCCACTAATTGATGTTATTGTCTCATGCAAAAAAAGGCCATCAACAACAATAAGCTGTTTATATTAGATCATCATGATGCACTGATGCCTTACCTCAGATGGATTAACAAAACAAAAACAAAGACATATGCCAGCCGAACTCTTCTTTTACTTCAAGATGATGGGACATTAAAGCCACTAGCAATTGAGTTGAGCTTGCCACATGAAGATGGAGATGCACAAGGAGCAATAAGTGAAGTATTCACTCCGTGTGATCATGGAGTTGAAAATTCAATTTGGCAGCTAGCAAAAGCTTATGCTGCAGTAAACGATTCAGGCTATCATCAGCTGATAAGCCACTGGTATGCCTACCAATGAAAATTGAACCAGCATAGGAGGATGATAATCTACCTCAACTCTAGCTGAGTATGTTCAAAATTCTGAATGCAGGTTGAACACTCATGCAGTGATTGAGCCGTTCATAATTGCGACAAATAGACAGCTGAGTGTGCTTCACCCAATATACAAGCTTCTCAAACCTCATTTCCGTGATACAATTCACATAAACGCCTTGGCTCGGCAGATCCTCATCAATGCAGGTGGGATACTTGAGAGAACTGTGTACCCAGCAAAATATGCCATGGAAATGTCCTCTGCCGTTTATAAAAACTGGAACTTCAGAGAGCAGGAACTTCCTGAAGACCTGATCAAAAGGTTCATTAGAAAAGTCTTGACTTACGGTTTCTGCATTGATTTTGAATTTATTGCACTGCTAAATTTCACCTTTTTTTGCTTCATGACAGAGGAGTGGCTGTTCGTGACCCAAGCCAGCCCCACGGCCTCCGGCTTCTAATAGAGGACTATCCTTTTGCTGTTGATGGCTTAGAGATCTGGGCTGCAATTGAAGCGTGGGTCAGGGAATATTGCTGTTTCTATTATCCTATGGATAATAAGGTCCAGGGAGACTTCGAACTCCAATCATGGTGGAAGGAGCTTCGTGAAGTTGGACACGGCGACTTGAAGGATGAGCCATGGTGGCCTAAAATGCAGTCACGAGCTGAACTCATCCAGGCATGCACAATAATCATATGGGTGGCTTCTGCCCTTCATGCTGCTGTAAATTTTGGACAATATCCTTATGCTGGATATCTTCCAAACCGCCCCACTGTGAGCCGTCGGTTCATGCCTAAACCAGGAACTCCTGAGTTTGCTGAGCTTGAGTCAAATCCTGATGTGGCCTTCCTGAAAACTATAACAGCCCAATTCCAGACACTCCTTGGTGTTTCTTTGATAGAAATATTGTCCAGACACTCTAAAGATGAAATTTATCTCGGGCAGAGAGACACCACAGACTGGACTGTAGATAATCAGCCACAAGAGGCATTTAAGCGATTCAGTGCAGCATTGGAAGAAATTGAAATGAGAATAATGCAAAGGAACAACGACAGGAGATTAAGGAATCGATATGGGCCTGTTAAGGTGCCTTACATGTTGTTATATCCCAACACCACAGATAACATAAAAGAGGGAGGACTTACTGGGAAAGGAATTCCAAACAGTATCTCAATCTAAAGTCCCTTAGAGTAAATGGTTCGAGAAAATTCTGGGAGGCCTTGAAAAGCAGAAGTTGTAGAACACTAAAGCAGCAGATGGTAGAAAGTTTGCTGTCGTAATTTTTTTGTTTTCAAAAATGGTAGATGATGTCCAAAGTTTGATATTATTTATTCATCGAATACATAATAAATAATAAAATAATTTTTCCTACATTACATATTCATGTCTTTTTCCATTGCTACAAGGATCACAACAAGGTGGGATTGCGCCAAATTCCAAATATTTTTCAAATAGTATGATCTGACAATGGCTGCATCAATATCGTATCATCATTGACATGGAAGAAGAAAGATCCACAATGGACTTAGCAACAATTCCATGCTTAGCAAATCTACGTGTTGACTTGTAAGCTTTCCTAGATCAAATGTGCTTAACTATAGCCAAAACACAGATAAATAAAGCTTCCACCAAACACATAAACTTCATCTATAACTTTGTCAGAAAAGAAGAGAAGATGCAGCGCTAGCATGAAGGCATGAAGCCTAAAAACTAATGCAGGTGATATGAGGATAGTAAACTAGTGAACTGATTTTGCAAGAACACAATTTTAGCATTTAGAAACTGAATAATGAAGTGACTGTAGTTGTCAATCTTGTCTAAACATAGCGTTTAACAAAATGACCGGGAAAATTAACGCTAATGCGAAACTAGACTTGAAAAATACCACTTGGGAGCTAAAGGTCAAAACACAAATTTTAACCGTGAGCCAAAAAGTGTTACCTTATAGCCGATGACATTCAAAAACAAAATTTAACTTCCAAATGTAATTTATAGCTGCTCAAAATGCTCCGCAAACTCCCCTTAAGAACTCATCCCCGCCCCAAAACCAAGAAAGCCAAAAGGAACATCCATTAATGTTTGCATTTAATTTTGGAACTACAGGAAAATTTCAGTTTGTTATTACGTGGGAAATTGAGCAAATGAATTCTTACAGCCACAATTGGTTTCCCCATTTCTTCTGTGATGAAAGGATCATCAAATGTATAATTAATTTAATTCGCATGCACTAACCAGAATCATTAATCAGGTTATGAAATGATCCTCGACAAGACATCATAAATAAACACAAACATGCCCCCCCACCCCCACCCCCCGCAACACACACACACACATATGTATATTTGTTAAAAATTGTATACGTGTAAGCAAAATTCATGCATTATATTACGTGGCATTTAAATTGATGCGAAAACCAAGCAATTGAAATTTCCAGAAAATCAGAAAACGTACTGGCATGGGGATTGGAGTTTAAAAAACAGAACTGGCATGTCTGCGGTTTTGACATATGATCCAAGCTTAAGGTTAAAAGATAAAATCTGGACATCATTATTGACTGTACTATAAATATATCAAAAATTTGAATTATATATTAATAGTATATCTCTAAAAGAAATAATAATTTTCATTAAAAAAACTCAATTAATAATTTGTAAACCCCATTTTTCCTAATAGAATGGCTTTACTAACCTTGTTTTATTACCTAATACGTCATTGTATGAAATCATCAAAAATCGAAGAAAAAACTACCTTTAGCAAAAAGTAACAATAAAATTAGGTGTAAGTGAGATTTCACACGGGCATTTGAAGTCGGTCTTTAAGAAACACATTTTTGTCATATGTTTTTGATGATTTTATATTTTTTAATTTTTAAATATAATTTTTTCTTTTTTATGGAGATATTTGTTAAATGAATAATTAAAAATTATGGGCAATTTCATCTTTTAAATAGAAAAAGTTAATGGAGTTAAAGAAATAAAGAGAATTTAATAAGATTGAATAATTTAAGTAAAATTGAGAATATATGAAGGTAAAGTGATATAAATAAAAATATTAAGGTAAAATAAAATAAAATTTGAGTATAAAAAGATAAAGTGGATATTACTCTTATTTACTTAACAAATTAGAATCTATCTATAAATCTATATGGTCCAAGAAAACATGGCACCAAAAGGCAATGGCTAAGCCTGCGTATCAAAATCACACATTCTAATTGGTCTCACCATATCACCTTATCCAATATCCAAATCCTCAATTTCCCTCCACACAAAAATCCCCAACCCAAATTCCAAACCCATTTTCTCATCAAATATTCATTCATACAGCCAAAAAAACCGCCGAATCCCATCACCAATTCCACACTCATGGCCATGGCAACCCAAGCCTCCCTCTTCACCCCCACATTCTCCGCCCCAAAATCCGCCGATCGCGTGGCAGCCCCATGGAAACAGTCCCTCGCACAATTCTCCACTCCCAAGCCAATGAAGGGCGCCTCCACCGTAGCCCACCGCCCCATCCGCGCGATGGCTGAGGAGGTGTCACTGGTAGAGGAAGTTTTCGAAGCTCCGGCGGGATTCGTCCCACCGCAACTCGACCCCAACACTCCATCCCCAATCTTCGGCGGCAGCACTGGTGGGCTTCTGCGCAAAGCCCAGGTGGAGGAGTTCTATGTCATCACCTGGGATTCCCCCAAGGAACAAGTCTTTGAAATGCCCACCGGCGGCGCTGCCATCATGAGACAGGGCCCGAATCTGCTGAAACTGTCCCGGAAGGAGCAGTGCTTGGCCTTGGGGACGAGGCTGAGATCCAAGTACAAGATCAGTTACCAATTCTACCGGGTATTCCCGAATGGGGAAGTCCAGTATTTGCACCCGAAAGATGGGGTGTACCCGGAGAAAGTGAACGCCGGGCGTACCGGAGTCGGGCTGAACATGAGGTCCATCGGCAAAAATGTGAACCCGATTGAGGTGAAATTCACGGGCAAGCAAGTGTATGATTTGTAAGTTGAAAAAACGATGATATTTTGTAATTTGTGTTATTAAAATGAATTAGTATTTGTTTTGACGTATCTGTGTATGCCTTTTTTTCTTTAAGAAAATACAATGTTATAGGCATTGCCCTGGAATTTATCTATCAGCTTGTATGTTATTATAATCCATGATCGTCTCTAAATCGTGTCAAAGTATATTCGATTTAAAATTTTTATTTTAATATATGTTTTATTTTTTATTTCACTGTATGTCCTATTTTATTGTATGAATATTTAATATATATAATAAAAATAATTAATTAATAATCAAATATGCTTGGCATATATAAGTCATATAAAATATAAGATGAAATATGAAATGAAATAAAGAATTCAAAGTGAAGTATGTTATAGTTCATCCTTTATTTCATATCGCGTTTCTATCACATATTTTAATTTATGAATATGTACTAAGTAATTAAATATTTTATTATAAAAATAATTAATTAGAAATTAAGTACAGAAAATCCATATTCTTCAACTAGAAATAAGAGATGAAAAGAATTAAATAATAGAAGATTCAAAGCTATTGTAGTTATATTCGAAGTTCATTTAGTGGTGTTTTGATACTCACCTACTAATAGCCCATTTGGATATGTTGTTGAAGCTATTTTCTATTTTATGCCAAACTGAAAAAATAAAAAATTGATTATCAGCTTAAGTTTGAAATGAAATATTGTTTGAATATTTTGTTTAAAATAAAATAATTGTGTAGAGTTAAAATGAGATGTATTTGCATATTATTGTATTTTTGTATTAAAAGTTATATAAATGAGAGTATGATGAAATATGGTGTGAAAATGGAGAGAGAGTATAAAAATGTGTTTGGAAAAATATTTTAAGAATGAAAATATTTGTGAAAATAGAAAAGAAATTGATCTCATTTGGTTTCATTTCCAAACCTCACTTTCACACTTTTTTACTATTTGAAAATTGAAACACATTATTTTTTATATATTTTTACTTGATATCATTTTCATTTTTATTTTTAAAATATATACCACAACAACATATATATCTTATCCCTATAACTTATATATTTTCTCTCTTCATCATTATTTTCCATCTACAACTTATTAAATCCAACATAGTCATTGCCTTTTCAATAACTTATCTAAATACAAATTTATTTTCAACTCATTTTCACTAACTACTTCTTTAAATTTTAAAAATAATAGAAATAAAAAATAAGAATGAAAATAAAACCAAATGGGCACTGAGAATAAAAAGGGAAAATGAAAACAAAACCAAAGTGTCACTAAGAATTTTGCTATTGCAAGTATATCATAGCTATGTTTGATGTTCATTTAGTAGGGCTCTGATTACTGTTTTACTTTTATCATATATATTTGTTCCCGACTATGAGAAAATATGTTCATTTTGTATGCAGTTTTCGAACCTACATCCTTTGTGAGGAGGTATCTCATATGTACTCAATTTTTCATAGATGAACAATGATGTAAATTTAACAATAAGTCTTTTGAATATTAAGTGACTTGTGGTTTAGTGGCATAAGTCTTCCATATAATGTGGAAAGTCAGAAGTCTGAATCCTAAAAGGCTTCTGATGTGTGTGCGTGTGTTAAATAAAAAAGAATAAGATTTTTGAATACCATATAATATTAATTTTTTATTAATATAAACCATTTAAGGTAAACAATTTTTATGTCAAAATTTATAAAATGTGGATATAATGCTTATATATTCCATAGATCCTTTTATTATGTGTTAATTATATTACTTGCACTTGCCATTTCACACCAAATAGAGCATTTTTTTTTAAATTAAAAATTAAAAGTATAATTGATAATTCAAATTTTGGTGTAGCATGACGTAATTAGCATTTTTAATATGTAAGAGACCTTTCTCTTCTATATGATATATATATGTACTAAATATTATATATTCCTTAATTGTAGAAAAACTATATGATGCAACTTAATTTGAAGGAAAATTAATCTAAAAAAATTATGGTTGAACATGTAATTAAATAATTAATTTTCCATTGACGAGGAATAATTTCTAACAAATCTTTCCTTCGACACATTAGAATGTTAACACCAAGAAGAGAAAGCCAAATCAAATTTTCCTTCACCAATTGTTTGTTTGTCTAACAAAACTATGTACTTAGTAAATTGTTTTTATGATGGTACTTAATAAATAAATCCGTTTTCATCATACAAAATTTTCTTCTCCTTTTTGGTTCAAAATGCCTTGGTTAATGTTCGGTTATATTTTTTGTTTGATTTTAATATGCGTTTTGTGGGAATGAACGTTGTAAGTGGGATTTGGGAATGTAAAAGTTGTGTCGGAAAATATAATGAATTTTTTGTTATGTTTTTGGGAATAGTTGAAAATTTATTTTGGAAAGTTTTTGTTCGTTTGTTTATGTTTTGGAGTAAGACATATTTTACTGTAGTGGTAAAATCAATATTTTTTTATTGGATGTTTGGGTTGAAAATAGAATTGAATAATTTTTTTATAATAATAATAATAAAACATATATGGCATATAGATGATATATGTATGTATATATTAGAAAATGAATTTTAGTATTTTATTGAAAAAAAATATTTTAATGTTTTGAAGGGAAAATGAATATATGTTTGGTTATGTTCCCCAAAATAAAATTGTTACGGGGTAACATAACCAAATACTCCCTTGATTACTTGAGAATCTCGTAAACTAATGGAAAAGCGTTGTGTCATGCCTATAGAGCAAATTAATTATATATTTGTAAAGTGAAATTAAAAATAAAAATTTAATTAGAGTAGAAGATTTTAAAATATTAGTGAGAGTAAGAATTTCTAGTAGATCTTTCCTTTGTCACATTAAGAATGTTTATATGAAGAAGAGGATGCCAAATCAAATTTGTCTTCATCAATTTTCATATTAACAAAATTTAAATACGCACATTTTAAGACATATATTACCCACTATTTTTTCGTCAATTGTGACAAATGCACATTTCGCTCCCATTAATTTGATGAGTTTTACAAAAATACCAATTTGGCACAAAGATTAGGTAAAAAATTATCCATACTTGTAAATACTTGTGGGTACTGAAATATAGTTAGTTTTACCCATCCTTCGTCACCTGTCATTTTCTCTCCCTGGCTAACTTGTTGGTATCCATAGGTAACCCGCAAATAATTATGTCTATAAAAATAAAATTTTTGTTTCAATTTTGTTTAATCTCACAAATGCTTTTGAGGGTGTACCATTTTCTTCTCACAATATTTGAGAGATATTCAAACTTTCAGTTCGAAATTTTTCTGATATATAAAGAAATTATAATTTTAACTTCAAATGTAATGTAACTTAATTTTGCTTGATATTTAAACACTTAAGATTGCAGTTTTCTAGCTACAATATTATTAATATACTTTAAGTACTTGTTTAATGTAATATTTGAAATTTACAACCCTTATATTAATTTTATTTAATTCATAGTATTATATAAATTATAAAATATTCATTAATTTACATTCAAATATACCCCCAAAAAATGAGTAATGGGTACTTGCAAGTTATCTATTGCTTTTAATCACGGATAATATGTGCACTATCTTGTACATGATAAAATACAAATAATTTATCCATGAATAAATTATTTAATCCATCATTACTCGCCTTAGATTATTCATAGGTACCCATTTATCATCTTTGTTGGTACCCAATTCTAATATCCTATACGTATATGATACTCGATTTATTCAATCCACACCACTCACATTTTAGACAAATAAACAAGTCATAAAGACCAAGAAGCATAGTGCATTGGAGCAATCCCAATTATAGAACTAAAGATAATGACAATTATTGTTACATGTAAATAGAATAATTAATTATGTGACATAAGGATATTCAAAAGTCGAGCAATCCCAATTATAGAACTAAAGTAATGACAATTATTGTTACATGCAAATAGATTAATTAATTATATGACATAAGGATCGAAAGTCAAGCCAAGAAAAGCATTATGCTTTCACGACTAACTAAAAAAGAGATGCTGAGGCATGCAAAATTTGATGTCCATTTTTTCAAGATAATAAATAATATAATCCTAAGCCTTTATTTTAATATGAAGGGCCCATTTGGATTTATTTTCTTGATTCATTTCCATTTTTTAGTGAAATGAATGATGAAAAATTAATTATAAATTTGAATTTGAAAATGAAATGTTGTTTGGAGATTTTGTTTAAAATGTAATGATTACGTAGGATTGAAAATAAGTTGTATTTGAAAAATATATGATTATTGTATTAAAAGTCATACAAATGTAAATAGGAAAAAACTGAAAAGTAATGAAAAGTGAAAATTAAGAGAGAATGTAATAGTATATTTTGAAAAATATTTTGAAAATAAAAATATTTATAAAAGTAGGAAAAAAATTAATAATTCTCTATTTTTATTTTCAACAAAAAATAAAAAGAGCAATTGAAAACAAAACCAAATGGGTACTAAAATGCCAAAATGGTTGTGCCTGTCCTAATCAGAGCCCTACTAAAATGTCCGTATATAGACAGCTTTGACAAACACAATGGGTGGAGATAATGGCCCTACAATTAGTCAATAATAATTGGACAAAAAAAAAAAGAATTAATAAATGATGCATGATTAAGTAAATAAAGGTTAATGAATTAATTAATTAATTAATCAACATGAATGTTCTCGAATTCTTATGTGGTTCAACTTTAAAGTGTCGCATTCGATAGGTAAAATTCTTTGCTTTTTTATTGTTTGTTCAAACATAATGGACATACATAGACCATATACATTATATTGATCAAAACTACAATAATTCACACTTTTATGCAATTTTTTTTTCTATCAATTCCGATTTTATGGATTTTATTTATGAGCTTATATAAGATTATAATAATAATTTGATAAAAAAAATAAGGAGTTATTAATTTATTTTTAATTTTTCTTATTAAAGTAAGGAGCAGTGCTTGGCCCTGGGGGACGAGACAGATCCAAATACAAGATTAATTACCAGTTCTACCGGGTATTCCCGAATGGGGAAGTCCAGTATTTGCACCCGAAAGATGGGTTGTACCCGGAGAAAGTGAACGCCGGGCGTACCGGAGTCGGGCAGAACATGAGGTCCATCGGCAAAAATGTTAACCCGATTGAGGTTAAATTCACGGGCAAGCAAGTGTATGATTTGTAATTTGTGTTATTAAAATGAATTAGTATTTATTTTGATGTATTTGTGTATGCTTTTTTATCTGTAAGAAAATACAATGTTATAGGCAAGGCCCGGAATTTATCTATCAGTTTGTATGTTGTTATGATCCATGATTGTGTCTACGTATATTCGGTTTGGAT
The DNA here is from genome assembly GCA_014898725.1 of Jacaranda copaia. Taxonomy (NCBI): domain Eukaryota; kingdom Viridiplantae; phylum Streptophyta; class Magnoliopsida; order Lamiales; family Bignoniaceae; genus Jacaranda; species Jacaranda copaia. Next base: position 141,377 of record JACGDI010005706.1, read on the forward strand.
TTTTTATTGCATTATATATTTTATTTTTTATTTTATTGCATGGATATATGATATGTATATTAAATATTTTTTTATAAAAATATTTGATTGATAATCAAATACACTATATATATATCATATTAGAATATGAGAAGAAATATGGAATGGAATAGATAATCCAAACTGAAGTATATTATAGTTGATCCTTTATTTCATATAATGTTTCTCTCGTCTATTTCAATTTATGAATATGTGCCAAGTAATTAAATATTTTATTATAAAAATAATTAATTATAAATTAAATATATTTAATACACATTCATCAACTTGGAATAATAGTTGAAAAGAATTAGAGAATAGAAGATTTAAAGTGATTGTAGTTATACTCACTGATCATTTAGTGGTGTTTTGATATTCATCTACAAAGAGCCCATTTGGATATGTTGATAAAGCTTTTTTCTTTTTTATGCCAAAGTGAAAAAGTAAAAAATTGGTTA
>JACGDI010005706.1:141952-160343 GCA_014898725.1 Jacaranda copaia
TTTTCTGACCTAATTATTGTTACATCCTTTGTGAGGAGGTATCTCATATGATTTAAATTTGTTAGTGATATATTAGTTGTCATGACACATCATTCCTATGTACATAAATTTAAATTATCATATCGAAGTATTGCTAAGAAACAAACACTCAAAGTTTCATATAGTATAAATGAACAATAATGTAATCTTAACAATAAGCATTTTGAATGTCAAGTAGCTTGTGATTCAATTATATAAGTCTTCCACATAATGCGAAAGATTAGGAGTTTGAATTTTAACATATTTCTAATATACGTGTGTGTGTTAAATTTAAAAAAAAAAAAGAATAAGCTTTTTGAATACCATATAATATTGATTTTTTTATTAACATAAACCATATATGGTAGCAATTCTATTATGTCAAAACTTAAAAATGCGGATATAACTGTTTATACATTTTATAAGTCTTTTTATTATGTATTAATTATATTATTTGTTCTTTGCTATTTCATGTAAAAAAAAAAATATTTTTAAAAATTGAAAAGTAAGAGTATAATTGGTAATTTAAATTTTAATTTAGTATAACGTAACCATCATTTTTTATATGTAAGAGGTCTTTCTTTTTTATATAGTATAAATATATATTAAATATTAAATGTTCCTTAATTGTAAACAAAACTATACGATGCAACTCAATTTGAAGAAACATTAATCTAAAAGAAATATGGTTGAACATGCGTGCAATTAATTTTCCAGGGACAAGGGAGAATTTCGGACAAATCTTTTCTTCGTCACATTAGAATTTGAACACCTAGAAGAGAATGCCAAATCAAATTTGCCTTCACTAATTGTTTATTTGTTTGACAAGATTATGTCTTGGTACACTGTTTTATGATGGTACTTAATAAATAAATCCGTTTTTCATCATATTAAATTTTCTTCTCTTTTTTGTTTCAAAATGCCTTGGTTGCTTGAAAATTTCATTAAGGGAAAAATATTGTGTCATGGTTGTGTAGTAAATTATATAGGGATGTTAATGAATGAAGTTTTAATCCGAATTTTATTCAAACTTTAGGATTTTTATCTAATTAAAATATCTGATGAATTATATTCGATTATAAATAATCGTAATTCAAAATAAGTGGATTGGATACAGAATTAAGCAATCCGATCCGTTGAAAATCTGAACCTGAACTTTATTTATTTTTTATTAAATTAATATTCTTAGATATAATATTAATAAAAATTTTAAAATAGAATCTATAAATTATAGTCACCTAATATTTATGTTAATGTCTATAATGTGCTATTAATATTGTGTCTTTTGCCTCAAAAATAAGAATTGATAAAATGTCAAATATAATAATGTATAATAGTTCACTTATGCATTAATATAATGTAAAATAGGGTTTTAGTTTTCAAATATTTAGCTTTTGGACAATATTTATAAAAAATTGTTAAAAATTCAAATATGGCGTAATTTTGCTTTGCAATTAAATATAATATTTTTATACAATTCAAAAGAAAAAAAGAAAAAAAATATTAAATTGAGTCGGATTTTTTTTCGAATTTCAGATAGTCATCGAATTTGAATATAGTACTAACTAACAAAAATCCTATAGAATTTCGGGTCGGATTTGGATACGAATTTTGATAATTAGATTTGGATTTGAATATGACTAATCCGATCCAAATCCGACTCATTGATAGTTTTAAGATTATATATACTTAGGGCCTGTTTACTATATGGGATGAGGATGGATTAAGCACATCATCCCTTGCTATCCCTTATTTACTTTGGCAGATAGCAGCCCAGAAGAAAATCTTTGTGTCCGCACTATTCATGGATGTTGTGGGATGAGAAATCCCACAAATGGCTTGTGACAATTAAATTCCACAAAGCGGGGTCCTTGGGATGAGAATTTATTTTACTATTTTGTCCTCATTTTCATTCACACATAATTAATAATTTCATCCGCATGGCCCACAATGTCAAATATCTAGTACACCATCATATAAAACAGACTGAATAGCGCTGTAGCATTAACAAACTTCTTGTAGAGGCGCCAACAGTAAAAAACTTGATTGAACACTACCCAAAAATGCATATGTTGTGTATGAAGACATAAACTTATCCCACTTACGGAGGCAAGAAAATATGTATATTTATACAAATTGCAAATTAGCAACTCGCGTGTAGGAGAAAACTAAGGTTTGGCCCACAAGAAAAAGTAAAAATCCAAAAGTTAACATATCTAATTTAAATTTATAAGGAAAGGGTATAAAGGTCAATACATTATTTATCCACAATTTTTCATCCATCTAAATAAATAAAAAAAAATTTATTCATCATCATCCTGCATTTAATCCCACAAAGTAAATATACTTCGTAAGATATTAAATTATCCTCATCCCACTCTTCATCTCTCATTTCATCCATCACTTCGCATCCCATATCTAAAAGCAAACGGGCCCTTAGTATATATCTGTGAAATGAAATTAAAAATAAAATTTTAGTTAGATTAGAAATTTTAAAATATTAGCAACGGGTAAAAATTTCTAATACATTTTTTCTTCGTCACATTAAGAATGTTAATATGAAGAAGAAGATGTCAAGTCAAATTTCTTTTCATCAAATGTCAGTTCTTAACAAAAGTTACGTTCGCTCATTATAACTCATAAGTTACCAAACTTTTTCTCGATCAATTTTGACAATGCACATTGCGCTTTGATTAATTTGATGAATATTACAAAAATATCAATTCTGCATTCAAACTTGACAAAAAATTATCCATACCCACATGTACTAAAAAATATGGGTAATGATTTGCATATTTTCATTTCAAATAAACTTGGTAACCTTGAATAACCATATATATAATTTTATTTTAAATTTTTCTTTAATTCTCATAAATACGTTGGAGGGTCTATCATCTTTTATTCTTCTCTATGGTAACAACAATATTTGAGTGATGTTTAAACTTTTAGCTCAAATTTTTTTTTAAACATATAATGAAATTTGAATTTGAATTTGAATTTCGAAATATGATATAACTTAAATTTGCTGATGTTTAAATACTTAAGGCTATAATTTTCAAATTACAATATTGTTGATATGTTTTAATTACTTGTTTAATTTAATATTTAAAATGTATAGTCTCTTTTATTAATTTTATTTAATTTACAGTGCGTCGCGCCGTCAGCATCCTATTCTAGTATTCTATTCATTTATTATAGTGGATCTATTCGATCCACACATAAACAAGTCATAAAATCAATAGGCACAGCACATTATAGCAATCCCAATTAGAACTTGAGATACGACATAAGGATCAAAAGTCAAGCCAAGAAAAGCATTATGCTTTCACACCTAACTAAAAAAGAGATGCTGAGGCATGCAAAATTTGATGTCCATTTTTCAAGATAATAAATAATATAATCCTAAGTCTTTATTTTAATATTAATGTGCCAAAATAGTGGTGCATGTCCTAATCAGATCTCTACTTAGAGAACATGCCCAAAATGTCCATGTATAGACAGCCTTGGCAAACACAATGGGTGGAGATAATGGCCCTACAATTGGTCAATTATAATTGGACAAAAAAAAAATTAATAAATGATGCATGATTAAGTAAATGAAGATTAATTAATTAATCAACATGAATGTTCTCGAATTCTTCTGTGGTTCAACTTTAAAGTATCGAATTCAATTGGGTAAAATTCTTTGCTTTTTTATTGTTTGTACAAACATAATGGACATACATAAAACATATACATTATATTGATCAAAACTACAATAATTCACACTTTTATGCAATTTTTTTTCTATCAATTCCAATTTTATGGATTTTATTTATGAGCTTATATAAGATTATAATAAATATGTGATAAAAAAGTAAGGAGTTATTAATTTATTTTTAATTTTTTTATTTACACACTCACTCACACACACACACGAGGTCATTTGTAGGGTGGCTGGTGCCACTTAACTAATTGACCAGTGGTAATTTATTTTTAATGTTTTACAAAGTTTATTTTATTTTAATTATATTAATTTCAAAATTATCATTATTAATATTTTATGAGCTCTAAAACTTTATTTTATTCAAAAAAATTTAGAACTTAAATTTTAAATACAAATGTAATATTTTATAAGTTTTAAAAATATTTTATAAAATGTTTTAAATAAGTTTAACCAGACATTTTCTCGTTGTAAATATTGTTAGTGTCCTACATCATATTAAGTGAAATAAATAAATGTAGTCTCTACATATAGTTTTTGGCAATTCTCACCTCTTAAGTTAGCTTTTGAGGTTGAGTTATGCTTAATATCTATTCTTTAACATGACATCAGAATTACTCATTTCCGATATTGGATTACCCAATTTGTTAAGCCATCTATTTCATGTTATTTCATACTTCAAATGTTCATTCCTTGACATACGCAAGGTGTGTTAGTGTTACACATTTGTGAAATAAATAAGTTGTGATCTCAATATATGATTTTGGGTAATCCTCATCTTTGAAGTTAGATTTTGGGGTTGAAGTTTAAGATCTATTTTTTAACAAATATATTGAACTCTATAGACATATGATGTGAACTTAGAAAGACGATACTAATTAATAATTCAAATATAATACCTCATATTATACTTATATGTTCAAATAATTTCATGTAGTTTATGTGAACTCATTAAACCGAATAATAATCTATGTCACATCACTATTAGAAATCCCTATCATATAATTATGATTTATGATGATATAAGCATAACAATTTAATTAATAAAGCCATCTGATTAAGATATTCCAACTCCCACTAAAGATAATGACGATAATAATTTACGTGCAGTGGAATAGTTTATGTCCCTATGACAGCCAATGTAATAATATATATTGTTTTAAGCTTGATTTGATATTAATATGCCAAATTGGGTTGTGTCTATCCCTTTCTCTGAACCCCTCTCGGAGGACAAACTCAAACATGTCACACTACCCACATAATAAATAAATGAATAATTATGTGAAAATTGTTATCACTAACATATACTAAGTAATAATAATTGTTTTTTATTTATTTTTCTTGAAGATAGCTTGTTTTTGCCACATTTTATTTATGCAATGTTTGGATTGTGTTTTTAATAATACTTTTTAATTGATAATAATTTTTATTTTATCACAACTTAACTTAATAGTGATAATAATTATATTTTAAATTATCACTATTAATAATTAATGACATGTGTATAATAACAATTTAATGACATAACTTGTGGTAAAAGTTTCATTATTACTAGGTTATCAAAAGCATGGCAAAACAGGAACCGCCCTGCTTGGGGTGGGTTTTGAAAGCGTAAACGCGTCTTGCGGCAGCTCTCGGGTTTTGATTTTTGAACCCAATATTTAAATCCAGACCCATCCTAGATCCTCCCCATAAAATATTATATATATTAATTTTATTTGTTGTGTGTATATTTATATGGTATATATTTATATATGAATATATATATATATATGAAAAATGTGAATATTACATACATATTCCATACAAAAATAATAATATTATCATAATAAATAGTTTAAACATTCAATATGCATATATAAGTAACAACAATATTTGCAATTTATCATTTTTAAAGACTAAAATATTCATGTATATATATTTAAATAGTAAATTCATTATTAATAATATTATTTTCTCATATTAGAAGGCCATGGTGATGTTATTTTTTTTAAAAGAAATATTTTTTGAACTTTTTAAAATATTTTAAAAGGATCTAACGTGTCCAACCACTAGTACAAGTTCGAGGCCTGGGGGGGGGGGCGTCCTTGGGTCCATAAAAATCTTGATGGGATAGGTCTTGGGATTGGACAAACCCACCCCAAATGGCTCTATTGCCATCCCTAGGTTATCGTTAGATACATCTCATTTTTTTATACATACACATGGCGGGCATCCATTAGGTTCAAACCTTCCACTCTTACATTTTATATGTGAGACTTATGCCATTAAACCAATGGCTACTTGGCATTACAATGTATCATTTGGTATCAACGTTAATAACTTACATACTACTATTGTCACTATTAAATTTATAAAATTTATTGAGATGATAGAATGGAAGTCTTTTATCGCTTAATACATATAATTATGGTGATTATTTTGTCGTGATTTGCTATTTTATCACTAATTCTTCATAAATAAAAAAATTACTACTTTAAAAAAGTGAAATATTTTGTAGTAAACAAAAGGTGGATGCTTTTTTTTTTATTGTTATTGTTATTATTATTGTTACATACATAGATAGGGACCACATCCACATTGCTTGATATTACAATAATTTACATAGAGATATGAATGTACAAATTGTACATAGCAATAAGGGGACAGCCATACACATAAGATGTTCTAGATTTTCATGCACCAACAGCAGTGGTTGCAAGAATGGAATCCATGTCATTTCTGGTGCGCCCAATCCTTTCGTCATCATCATCCTCTTCACTTAGCCATATTTCTGGTATCACTTGGACCATGTTTGTCACTATTTCCAAAGCATAATCAGCTTCTTTGCTCCTTACTGCACTCCCAACCTTGTGACCAGAAAATAATATGTAAATTAGATTTAGTGAAATTATTTTTTTTTTTAAACTTTACATCAAATCACTCAAAGTGGCATTGCTTACCAATCTCCCATTTTAAGAGAGAAACTTTGAGTTTAGCTTTGACTCATTTGATTTGATTATCTTTCCATGAACTATACATCTATCCTAGAAGTTTTTCTAATTATATAAAGATCCCAATTTTATAAAGTTGAGACAAATCGGGTCGAATTCATCCTATACATAGTCAAAAGAAGTCATACCTAATTCATATATTCAACTAATTAGATTATCATTATACATACTTTCAGATGAAGTAAATGAGCCAACACACTTATGTTGATGGATTATGAGTCCCATCTTAATATAAACATCCCTAATAATGATATATTATAAGATAAGCATTAATTACAACATTTATTTTTTATTTTAAACTCGTAATTTTTTTTTCTTATTGATTAGAATTTTTGTCGTAGAACATTCTATAACTCATAATAGAATATATGATTTCAAAAGTAGTTAATTAAAATATCGATTCAATTCTTTGAGCATATTTTCGAACTTAAAATTATATAAGGTTTTCCCAATCTAAATTACTATTTTATTGTTATACAATAAAACAAAAGGATTAAATAATGAAAGAGAAAGATCGAATCGACTTAATAACATCATTCTCATATTTACACGTGTAAGGTTTAACTTTGGAGACTTGAACTCTAATAAATTTTAAGTGCGCATTCAATAGATAAAAAAAAAAAATGAAAGGGATTGAAAATAAAGGAGCCCAAATATCAATTAATGCGCCGACAGGTGGCAAAAACTAAGCCAGCGAACCTACCAACTATTATGCACCGTCGTGCACTCCAAAACATTTACAAACTCACCAGTACAGTCCGGAGCCCCACAGCCTTCGCAGAAGCAACGTTCTTCACGTTGTCATCGAAAAACAACTGAAATTTCGAATAAAAATATCCCAAAATCAAGAAAAATCTTACCAATAATTGATTCTTTATCTTTAAAAAAAAAAGAAAAAAAAACAAGCGCTTTATTTGAACATGAACTTCCAATTCATTCTCTAATTCTTAAAATTTAAATATATAAATATTACATATTTTTTAATCTTATTTTCAAAATACAAAATTTATTATCAAAATATCTTTACTATTTATACTCCTAAATTATTTTCCAAAAGTTCTAATCATTATTTTATTATTACAAATATTTACATATATTATCATTTATTCCATTTATATATACACATATAAATAAATTTAAAATATTTATTTTATTCTATCAATAAAAAAATTATTAATGTGACGTCTTACTTTCTTCTAAAATATAAATAAAATAATTTTTTTTAATTTATTTTTTATTTACTATTTAAAACACAAATAAATAACAATCATATTCCTTAATCTCTTTTTCCAAAAATCATTTTAGTTAAAATTCAAAATGTCCCTGTTCACAACCAGCAAACTGATTGAAATAATCGCATGGAGCAGCAGCGTACCGTACGGCGAGGATCAACCTCCGCAGCATCAATGGCGATTTTAAATGCTTCCATGGAAGGCTTCAAGACCACAGGAAACTCATCCGGACGCGTAGATTTCGGTAGATTCGGGTTCATCGTCTCGAAACAGATGATTTTCTCGAAACAATCTCGGATTCCCAGACGATCCAGCGCTTTCACCGCGTGGATTTCGTCGGAATTTGTGAAAATCTGCAGAAGTATATATGTCTTAATTTCAGTAAAAATATTGAAAACGATTAATCATTAGTAATTTTTAACAGCTTCAAAATATTTTTCTTACGATTTTTCGTTGTTTGATTGATTCCAGAAGGTCGCGCAACCGAGAGTCCGGTCTGATCAAATCATACGGCAATCTTCCGTGCACGAAACTGTCGAGGAAATTTCAAAATTCGATCAATTTGAATTCAGACAATATTTAGAAAAATAAAAATAAAAAATATATATATATATATATATATATAATTGAATCCTAAAATGGTAAAAGAAATGGGGTTTTTCTGTTACCCGTGATAATCATCGGCATTAATGTCATAACCTAAAACCTGCAAAAAATTAGAAATAACAAATTAATCGGATTATTGAAATTTAACTAAAATTTAAGAATTTGTGTTTAATAATTACCCGAAGGCCAGCTAACGAGCTCCCGTAAGTTCTGAAAAGCTCTCTGTTCACGCTCGGAGCTTCTGATTCTGGAAATCCGCATTTCTCAACAAGAAAATCTGTAAAAGAGAATTGAAAAGAACCTTAAACAACAAAAGTGAATCATTAAAATTTTCTGATTAATTCCTCGACATGATTAAGGAAATAACCTATGACGTTTCCTCTAAGAGCTTGCCCAATTCCAGTCTTGGAAGGATACAGGGTGTCATCCAAATCTGTTCTCACAACGAGAAACAATTTTATGAATTACTCAAACAAATTTTAAACTTATTTTTTTGCAGAAAAGAAGAAGAGAAGCCCATTCATGATTTTCCATTAATTCATGTATGTATAATTAAAACTTCAGAGAAAAAAAATAAAAAAAGTATACCAAAGATGAGAGAATCGAAATGGGAAGAAATGTTGCAAGAGTCCATGGAAAAAACTTGCTGGAAAATGAAGGGTTTGCTGGGAGAGAATATTTCCTGAAGAGTTGTGGAGAATTCTTCTATTTTTGTGTTTGTTATCGAAGAAGGGACGAAGGCTCGGAGGACGAACAGATGAAGGGTATTTATAGGAGAGGACGATGGGTTTGGACGACGAAGAAACTCGATATTGATTAACAGCTGAGTCAGCTGGGACCCACACGCTGGTCGTCATCCGATCGGTTTGGACAATAATGGAGTCTGTTCATTCTATCAACGTGGTGGCATCGAAATTTTTATGATTTTAATTAATTACTTTTATCCATAAATGTTCTTCTGCATCTTTTTTAGTTTATGCGGTTGCAAAATGTTCATCAAAATTTTAATGCTAAATCTGGGCCTGTTTGGTTTTATTTTTATTTTTAATTTTTATTTTTCATTTTCATCATTTTTTAAATTTAAAAAGTTAGTTAATAAAAATAAATTAAAAATAAGTTTGCATTTAGACAGATTAATAAAAAAGTAATGATTATATTATTTTTAATAAGTTATAAGTAGAGAGAAATATAAATAATGAAATAGAAAGAGAAGAAATATATATAGGTTATTAGAAAATATGTTTTGCAAATGAAAATAATATTGAGTAAAAATATATAAAAAGTGATGTGTTTAATTTTTCAAAATAGTAGAAAATATAAAAATAAATTTTGAAAATGAAACCAAGCAAGCCTTCGAGAATGTTTGTTTATGTTTCCCCAAAATTTCTCATTTTCTTTTCAAAACACTTTCCTAAAATACCCTATCCTATACTTCCTAATTTTTCAATACATACATACATATATTATATATAATTATACATCATATATATATTTTTATTATTCTAACAATAAAAAATAATTAAATTCTACTTTCATCCCAAAAATTCAATAATAAAGTATTGATTTAAATGTTATAGTAAAAAATGTCCCCCTTTAAAATATAACAAACATATCAAAATTCTTCAAAATCAATTTTTAACTATTTTCAAAAATATAACAAAAAATTTATTACATTCCTTAACACAATTTTCACATTCTTTAATATCACTTTTAACATTTATTTTTCCAAAACACATATTAAAATCATACAAAAATATAACCAAACATTGCTTTATATTTATGTATAAAATTTATAGTATTGGATCAAATATCCATACTGTTAAATATTCTTTTGTGGTTCATATGGTGTTGATTAGATTTTAATTTTATGAATCATTTTTATTTTAAAATAATATATATTTTTTCAAATAATTTTAGTGTTATTGAGGGAATGTTTGGTTATGTTTTCCTAGAACAATATTGTTTTGGGAAAACTTAATCAAACATATCTCTATTATCCCTTAAAAACACACATTTTTCAATATATGCATATATGTATTATAAATATACATCATATATATTTTATTATTATTCTAATAGTTAAAAAATCACTCAATTCCATTTTCAACTTAAAAGCCCAACAAAAAAGCATTGATTTGACCGTTACAGTAAAAAATATTTTTCTCAAAATATAAAAAACGTATAAAAAAATAACTTTCACATTCTCCAATAATTCATTCTCTCAAAATATATAATAAACACATAACAAAATCACACAAAAAATATAACCAAACATTCCCTAACAAGGTGTTTGGTTGTGTTTTCAAATTTCATTTTCATTTTCAATATTTTTAAGATTTAAAAAGTTAGTTAGAGTAAAAGAGTTGAAAATAAATTTATATTTGGATAAATTGTTGGAAAAAATGATTATGATGGTTTTAATAGATTGTAGGTGGAGAGAAATAGTAACAATGAAGAAGAGAGAGAAGATATATAAGTTATTTGAAGAAAATATATAGGTTATTGAAAAATGTGTTTTGAAATAAAAATGAGTTGGAATTTTAGTAAAAATGATGATAAATTGTTATAAATTTATTTTCAAATAGTAAAAACAATAGAAAATGAAAATAAAACATAAACGAACACCTGGTAAGTTTCTTTAGTTATAAGTCCAAAATTTATTCATTTAATCTTTTATTTTAAAATAGTATCTATTTTTTAAAAAATAATTTTAGGGCATGTTTGGTTGTGAATTGGGCCATTTTGCCAAAATATTTTGGCAAAATGATTTTTGGGAAGTGGGATTGAGGAATGTGATGATGTTTATTTGTGTTTTAGGAGAATAAATTGGGAAAAATTAGTTTGTCTGTTTGTATTTTGGGGGGACAGGATATTAGATCAATAACTTTTTTATTGAATTTGTGGGGTAAAATAAGTATTTTAAAATTATTTATATATAGATAGATAGATTGTGTTAGTGGTAGTATATGTATGTATTTGTAATAATGAAAGAATATGTGGTGCCTTGGAAATAGTAGGGATTTTTTGAGAATAAATTATGTATTTTGGATAATGAGGTTGGAGAATGTAATTGTTTATTTGTTTATGAATTGGGAGTTGGAAAATAAATTAGGAGTTTGCAATCAAACAAGGCCTTATTGTTACCAAGGCTTTGTTTCATTGCAAATTGTCAATTTATTTTCCAACTCCCAAAATATAAACAAACAAATCATACATATTTTCCAACCCCACTCTTAAAACATATCCAAAAAGCCCAAAATACCCTCCAATTCATTTTCTACTCATTTTCCAACATCTAGCCCTCTCATTTTTTGGCTCTCTGCCCAATCTATATATACACATATATAAATAATTTTAAAATATTAATTTCATCTTACCAATCCAGCAAAAAAATTATTGATGTTATATCTTATCCCTTCTCAAAACACAACAAAACAAATAATTTTTCCCCAAAATATTCTCCACTTTCCACCCAAAATACAAACAAACAACTATCACATTCTCTAACCTTACTTCCCAAAAATTATTTTGCTAAAATATTTTGATAAAATGCTCCAATTCACAACCAAACACAACCTAAGTTTCTTTAGTTAGAAGTCCAAAATTTATTCGTTTGTTTTAATTTTGTTTAACAGTAAATTTCAAATGTATCATTTGATTTTTTGGACAGCGGTTGGGTTGGGAGGGGGCACTAAAAGAGGTGAACCACTTTAATACTTCACATTTAGTTATTTATTGAAAACGACTTTAGGATGAGTTAAGAGAAAATTATGTTTTGAGGAGCATTTGAGGATGAGTTAAGAGAAAATGCTCTGCTTGGTTTTATTTTGAGAGGTGACTTTCTGTATTGTAAATATTAAATTATTGTATTTTTTTTTCTTGTTAGTGAAGTGAAAATGTGATTTTATATTACTATTTTTTTACACATGTATTATTTTAATGTAAAAGAGATACATGTATGTATTTTTTATGATTGTAATTGGCCTGGGAATGAGAATGAAGATATTTTGAGGATGGTTTGGAAAAAATATTAAACAAATCATGTTTGGTTTTGATTTTTCAAATAAAAAATATTTTAAAAAAATGTAATAAAACACTACAAAATGTGAACATCAACTTCTGCCAATTCGTAGTTGATACTAAAACTTTGTAGGTTAGGTTGCGAAATTATTATAGGCAAGTTCGTAGTTGATGCTCTCGTAGCTATAGTTACACATTATAACTATAGATTTTCATAGCAAATATAATTTTTTTAGTTATAATCAATAAAAATTATTAATTATCAATTCTCAGCATTGCACGTTCGAAGCATAATAAATCAGTTATACATTATTTATAAAAAATTTATATATATCCATGTATATAAGAATAAGAATGATCATTAGTTACGAATACATCATTTAATATTAATTACAACATTAATTTTTAATTAACATTCATTAATTTCAAAAGAATTAACTTTTCTTGTTGGACCTTAAATAAAGAATTAATTATTTACATTTGTTGAATTGAATTAATTGATTTTAATTAATGCTAAAAATAAATTTAATTAATTTATTTTTTACTTATTTAATTTTATAAACTCAAAATAATTTTTTAAGTCTATATTTACAATCAAGTAATCAAATGAAGAATATAATTAGGATAGACCCATTAGAGTATTTTTATTTATTCGTGTGAAAAAATATAAAGGGATTCAGTTAAAAAGAACTGTAAGGACTTGCAAAACAACTAAAAATTTTATTTATTTTTTATTTTAACAAGATTGAGGTAAAGAGACAAAAGTAAGTGAATATTTTCAAAAGACTTTCTTGAATTTTCTTTGTCTTTTAATAGATACAAGTAATAAAATTTTTCAAACTATAAATATTATGAAAAAAAGGCTAAAAAATAAAGTAAAAATGATTTTCTCATCCAATTGTTTAGTTAATTATATTGAAAATGATATTACAAAAGTTTTTGATAATGATTCGATTACTAATGAAATTTATGGTATAAAATATCATTATGCTCAACTTCGATGTAGATCAATATATTCTGAATTCATAAAATATAATATTTATATTTAAATTTTTTATATTTTTATAACTTTTGACCCTTCCGTATTTTTATTTTTGGATCCGTCACTTATCTAAATGACTTTCTTATACTCATTAATTGTCCATAATAACATGTTTAAATGACTTGTTGTACTAGTACGTGAGTTACTCAATTTTATGATTTATGGATTTTACCTAACTTAGTATTTTGAAAGAAGTATTTTGATAGGATGGCAGTTGCAACTAGGCTAGCTCAATAAATTTGGAGGCCTAAATCAAAATATAAAAACAAAACCTTTAACATATAATAAAAGCTTAAAATTTTAATGCCTATGTCCTTCTAAATTAAAAATCTAACTTTTTTAGGCTTATAATGTAAAGAAAAATAGGCTCTATATTTTTGTTTTGGAGGTCTAAAATATACAACAAAATACATATAGGAGACTTTTAAAATTTGGAGGCTTGAGACAGTTGCTTTTTTTAATTAAAGATAGAACCACTCTTGATTGCAACTCTATATTATCTCATTGGGGTAACTTTTTTCCCCCATATTTTTAGTATCACATTTTAATGAAGATGCACTAAGTCTCCCAATGAAAGTATCTAATAAACAAAAAAGTTTGGTTATATCTTTTTGTATGATTTTAATGTGTTTTGTGAGAATAAATGTTGAAAGTAGAATTGAAGAATGTGAAAGTTGTGTTGGAAATATAATGGATTTTGATTATATTTTGGAAAATAGTTAAAAATTTGTTTTGGGGAGTTTTGATATATTTGTTTATATTTTGAAGAAAGACATTTTTTTTTAGCAGTTAAATCAATATTTTTTTATTAGATTTTTGGGGATAAAAATGGAATTGAGTAAAATTATTTTATTATAAAAATAATAAAAAAAATATATGATATATATGCACATATTAAACAATGGGAAAGTTTTGGGGATAATAAAAGATAAGAAAAGGTGTTTTTGAAAACTATTCTAATATTTTAAAGAAAAAAAATAAATATATATTTAATTATATTTTTTTAAAATAAAATTATTTTGAGTAAGCATAATCACATGCTCCCCAAATATTCTTCTTCTTTATTCAACAGCATGAAAAAGTGCGACATAGGAAAATTTCAACTTCGTGTTCTTGACTTTGGAACAATAAAGCTGGTTATATGTAGAAAACAACGCCTACTCTAATTGCCTAAAGCAATTTTAATTGACTTTATTAATAAATATTACTCATTTTGCTATTACGGGTTTGAAATTCATTTAAAATAATCTCTAACTTCTGCAACTATAACCAAACATATGTTATATTCTTTTAACCCCTTTTCTAAAATAGTTTTTCTAAAATATTCTCCATTGAACACACAAAGCAACTCCAAACACATGGCCCACATATAAGGGCAGTTTTATCCTATACTTAGAGGGTGTTTGGATGAGTTTATAAGTTACTCAAAATATCTTATAAGATAATAAACCATCAATAATAAAGTTGTGAAATTTTTTGACTTGTTTGATACTCATATTTTGAAATTTGAAATTTGAATGTCCCGTAGAAATCAAATAATTTTTCAAATGACATGATGAACCCTTTCGGTCGTAATTAAGATTCAATTATAGGAGAGAGATAATGAAGTGTTTGGTAATTTTTTTTCAAAATAAATTGTTAGCATCTTGTAAGCTCTTTTAAAAAAAATAAAAAAATTCTAATTTATTTATAAGATCTTAATATTTATTTTGAATTATTTTAATTATAAATTTATCATTACTAACATTATTCAAATATTTTCATAATTTATTTTAAAAATAAGATCTAATATTTTATAAGCTCTAAAAATATTTTATAAAATGTATGAAGTTATAAAATATTTTAAATAAATTACGCCAAACGTCCTCTTAGTTTAGATGTTAATTATATATATATATATTAATTTAAAAAGATGAATGTAACACGTCATATAGTTGTTAGGTATAAAGTATATTTATCCTTTTGTGAACTTAAATTTTTATTTAAATGCATGGATAAGGTTGAGTGCCTTTAACGCGGTTCAGCAGAATCACATGGGCATTAATTAGGTATATTTGCCACAAAAAAATGCGGGCATAATTATGAAAGATTTGGCTTTGAATAAAGAAATATTAATGGCAACTTTTCATGATTGATTCCGGCCAATTAATATTTCTAATATTCCAGCATTGTCTTCATAAACTGCAAAAATTTAATTTTAAAAAACAAAGGCTCTGTTTGGTTACAATCTTGTTCTGCCATATTATAATCCAACACGCTGCCCCATTTTTCCCAAAATAATACCTACAAATGATTAGAATACCCTTAAAAAATAATTGGATATTTACCGAAATTTCCCCATACTCTTGGCTAAATATGTACCACCAAAATTTGCCATCCCAATTTTCCTCTCACTCTTTCTTTCCCGTCTATATAAATATATATATAATTGATATGAAATAGTCTAATATGACCATTTAATGTGCGAGGCCCAACATCAGTTTTGGGTTAAATTATTTGACAATAACTATTTGGTCGAGTATGCTGTTTCCGATCGTGCTCGACGGGAAACGTCATCCCTTCTAGCGTATTCGACCACCTTTTTGATCGTCCAGCCTCGTCTATTCAACTGTCATCGACCAAATGACTTACTCCGGTATTGTCTCAGATCCACACCGTATTTATTATTCTGATAGGTAGCATGCATCCGCATTAATGGCGTGTGACAGCTGATACAGTCGCTGCCACAAATTCTGCCACCCCCTTTGATAGGGAGGTGTCTACTAGAGGTATTGTTCATCTTGAAAATTAGGAGATTGTGCCACCTGAAACAGTACCGAGATCTGGAATGACTATTAACTTCCTGGCAAGGATTAAAGCCCACTACACCTGATAGGGACATCTTCGACAGATCACACACCAAGAGAAGGCTATAAATACCTGATAACCAACCGTACTCCAAGTAATGTCAAATACATTACAAGCTCTTAATATTTTGTTCGATTATCATATTTCGACCAGAACTAACTTGCTAAGCATCAGAGTGTCTTAGCCGGGGGCACCTCGACTAGTTTAACGTGTTTCGCTGTTGTAGATCTCAAATTTCGAAAAAAACATCACTTGGACAACTCAATCTCCCAGGCCGAATTACCCAAACACTACCTTTTTCAATATAAATGACTTTCCACCTCATCAATAATATTAATATATATTATATATAATCTTATATAATATATAATATATATTATTTTAATATATTAAATTTCAACATCATTCAACCAATAATTTCAAAATTACATCATAATCATTACCAAACATCACATATACATATATTTACAAATTATAATATTTTATTACTGCTATCATAATAAAAAATATTACTAAAATCTTATTACACCTTCAAAACCTAATAAAAAAATATTGATTTGATTGTTATAATAGAATTTGTCTATTTCCAAAATATAAAAATATATATTAAAATTTTCCAAAATATAAATAAATATACATCACATTCCTTAATGTAAATTTTACATTCCCCAATTCCACTATCAAAACTCATTTTTCCAAAATATATAATTTATATCCAAACATTACCAAAGTGATTGGAACTGTTTTCTTTATTTTTATTTTTGCTTTATTCCCTTTCCACTCTAAATATAAAGAAATCGTTGTTAACTTAGCTTGAATAGGAAGAAAATTAATTATAATAAAAAAATTAATTCAATATATTCTTCTTACCGAAAAGATGACACATACTTTATGATGTATGGACCTAACAAGCCACTAAATTTTAAAATTTTTAAAAACGGATGATACAGTATCGATACTATGATCATATTATATATGTAGTGATTAATTAAGTTAGAGTATATAATAAAAGATATGTATCAAAGAATTTAATTTTATAATATTTTCTTAAAAAGTCAATGATAAATATCAAAATAAATATATTTTAAATCCAAATACATGATTAAAATAAATAAAATATCATCATTTTAATATCTATCTAAATGGCTGTCAAGAGTTCGTAGAAATTTCATAATGAAAATTATCTAACCATCATCATCATGTTCATGGAAGATTTTTCAATTGCTCTGTTTCCTATGTGAGAATTTATAACTCCTTTATTATTTAGGAGGCCCTAAAGTTGTATATTCAGAAAAGAGCCCGTCATGTCCTAAAATATGTTGGCACTTTTATTTTTAACTTTTAATTTTTGGACACAGTATTATTGTGTTGGACACGTGTTGGGACTGTATTGGAGCCTTGTCAATACCTGATTCTAAAAATATTTTATATCTAGCTTAGAAAAACTGGACCAAAATTTTAAATTCTGGAGTAGGCCACTTAGTTTTCAGAATTGCAAGTAATAAGTCTACATCTCTAGCCCAATAGTCTGAACCCATATGCATAGTTAGGCCCATTATTTTCTCTTTTTCATGGTTTTATATACATATTTATAAATAACAAAATCTTTCCATTTCTTTATTACTTCTGATTTGCTTGTTAATTATTGATGTTAGCATATAGGAATCAAATTAAAATTGAGCATATTAATTTGTGACATAAAATATAAAAAATCAAAATATTATCATATATGGTTGATTCCCATTAATAACAACTTATATTCCATTTGCATTAGAACTCTTGTGCAGAAGGTGGGCAGCAAACAATGAAAGAAAAATCCATTAGGTTACATACTTTCTTTTAAAGTAACTACATAAGCAACAAGAAAAAAGTAGAGAGGACAAACAGTTCCTTAATCTTAATTTTCTTTTCTTTCTTTTTAGTCGTCGAT
>JACGDI010005706.1:180828-196055 GCA_014898725.1 Jacaranda copaia
TTTCAATTCTATTAGATTAAATTTACCTTGAATCAATTTGAATTGGATTGAGTTAACTTGGGCCTGAGATTTGAGCGTTGACCTGAATAGTATGAATGTAATTTTTGTATGATTAAACCTTTGATTGTAGGCTCCAGCTGAATTCTATTTGGAACAAACTTAAATAAAATAAAATAGGTTCAACAGATGTTATTGAGGGAGGTTAGAAGTGATATGCTAACTTTAGAACTAGATCATGAGAGATAAGTAATTTATCGTACTAGTGCTAAAAGCTATAGTAACGTTATGTGTATATAGTTGAGAATAACCTATCCTAGGAAGTCAAACACATGAATAGGACCTATGTAGATTTTTTTTTGGAACAGCAAAATGTGACAACTTAATGAGCAATGTGATAACACTGGAATTAAGCTTTAATACCTTGTTTAATAAAATTAGGTAATGGGGATACGGATATTAAAGGAAATAAAGAGGGCGACGTCTGACCAGAACTGTCAGGTGAGCTTATATTAATTTTATTGCAGGAAAAATAACATAGGTAGTTGTGGGTGTATCATTATTACATGATTTTATTAGTGTTGATACCGATTATTGCTGTCGTCATTCTATATTACTTATCGACTCTTAGCTATTATGACAATTTTGATTTTGCCTCTTATCTCTTCCTCAATAGTTATTGACCTATGCTCACGTGAGATTCATTCCTATCCCAAATTATTGAATTTTATGTATGTGCACAAGTTTTGAGTAAATAACTGCTTGTGAAAATAGTACTCCAGATTGCCTTTCTCACTGAGCACTTCTTGTTGATTTTATTTATTGTTGCTTTATCTGAAATCTACGATTGTGTTGAGGAAGCTGTAAGTAATTTTGAAATATTTGTTGTAGCGCCACGCCTCTCTAGAAACCAGTATAGTGCTGGATTTATTTATAATAATGTTAACATGGCGTTTTGATTTGTGTTATGCTTTGCTATTGGATATATTTGGTGTTATCAGTGAATATGACTAATACCCTTGGGGGTGGGCCCTGGGATCGATACCAAAAGATGATTGGGTGGTACAGACCGATGGTGGCTAGTCTTTATCTGATACCCTATTATGATTATCTTATCTTTTAGCCGATTAGAGGTAACTGTTTACAAGTGGGAGAAAGCATATAGCTGGCCATGTCATCTATATGTGTAATTTTGAGCCGATCACTCGAGCTGGAGAAAGAAGGATTTCTGTATTTTTTTTGAAAGTGGAGAGATAAGGTAGGAGAACTACCAACAACATGTATTGTAAAAGTAGTATGGATTTCATTTTCAATGTGATTTAATCTTATTTTGTGTCCCTTGCTTATTTTCACTATTTAATTTTCCTGTCGCTGCTATTATCTTTCCCACTGATTCCGGTAGTTGTGACTACACTACTCTGAAATATTATGTAATATGTCCACCAAAATAAGTCTGGTTGTCATTGTCTACAGCCTGTTGTTCTACATTAAGTTATTGATTCAGTTGGTGGTTACTCTGTATAACTGCACAACCTTCATTGTTTTATAGCTTACTATGTCATTTGGACTTATAGTTTGTCTTTGTTCATTTTGTTCTCCTCCCAGATAGACGATGCGAGCTTCATGGGATTCGGTATACTTGTATATGTTGCATATAGTTTTGGCTGTAGTAGCTAAATAGCGTTGAAGCGCTAAACTTTTTGTGATATAGTATGCCTTGAAGGTATCATTTTATATGTGATATTACTGGACAAGTTTGACCACTAGTAATCAATATGAAGTTTAGAACTTTTCCTTTTTTTATGATGTCATATTTCATATACTCTCTAATAGAATGATTGTTGGATTACTATCGCCCTAACTAGGGGCTCCCATCTCTGGACAGGGGCGTTATAGGTGGTATCAGAGCCTAGGTTCACGAGGGCTTAGGTTATTATGGGTTTTATAGACCTTTTGGGACTTTATGTGTTGGTGAACATTTTTTTGGGATAAATTATATTTTTGTTGTGTCTATGTTTGAGAATGTTAGCAGGTATAGTAGGAGCATGACATTTATTTGAAATGGTGTTGATAGACTAAAAAGAAAAAATTCCATGCCTGCAGGATAGATAGGGACCCCAGGAAAGGGAAGGAGCCTATAGAGGATGAGAAGGAAGAAGGGGAAGATGAGAAGCTTGGAAAATGGAAATAAAGCTCCTGGAGTTGTGTAGGAGCTAGGAGGCTCATATATGTGACCTATTGTGGGACATAGAATAAAAAAAATTTAGAGCTTTTTCGGAGAGAAAGAATGTTAGCTGCTAGTGATAATGAGATTGACTGACTTAAGGGGGAAATGGAGTCAAGAAAGATTACTATAGTCAAAAATAAGTTGAAAAAATTACAACAGATGAGAAGATATGTGGAAAGCTCGCAGGGACACCTCGAGAAACTGCATTGTAGGGCGATGGATCAACTTATAGATATTATGGGAAGCCTCATATGTATGATTGATGATCTGATGGATGTTTTAGAGGACCTAGGAGTGGGAATTTCAAGGCCCCCACGCCCTCAGAAAGTTAGAGAGGTTGCTCCGAAAAAGACAGTGAGGGTGCAGGAGAAAGAAGGTAACGAAGTGGCTCTCGAGGAAGTAGCACCAGAAGAGGACCGTAGAGGAGGGAAAGAGCAGCAACAGCAGTGGGAAACGGTGGAGGAAGAAGAAGAGGGAGAAGAGGAAGTAGAAGTGGGGATGGATGTGGACCAGGATCAGGAGGATGCTAAGTCCACTATCATAGATGTTGAAGACTAGAGAAGGAAACACTTGTATGTATGTAAATATATGTGTAGTAGCGTAACTATGGTAACAGCTTTGTGAACATTGGTTGAGGGCATAATAAACTAGTCATCGCCTTAGGCCTAGCCAATTTTGTGTGTTACGGACTAGGTAAATAGTTAGCATAGCTAATTATGTTTGTAAATTTGGATGTATAAAACCTAACTAGTGCTAACTTGGTGATCAATGAAATATCTTTTTAGCTTAATAACTTGAATATGTCTCCTTTATGGAAATGTTATTATATGAAAATACATGTGTAATGAAATATTCTCTCAATTTCTTGTAAACTTAAAAGAATAAGTAATATCCCCCACCCTGAAGAGAGTCTGAATCATTTGATGGCCTCACATGAGGAGTAGCAAGTGCGTCCCGGACCATTTATGGGTCATAGAGGACGACCCCTAAGTAGTAGATCAAGTGGTCGTGGTGATCAACGGAGAGGTACACTAAGCCAGGAACTGCTCCAAATTGTGGAAGAAGTAGGTCAGAACCCACCTATCGATCTTCCAACTTCATAACAATTGACAGAACCAATGCAGGCTATGTGGCGACAGTTCATGCAGTTTTGCAAGCAACATGGGCAGACCACTCGGACCAAAATAAAGAGGAATAGACAGAAGATCAGGGTTTAGAATAATTTCATCGATTTCATCCCCCAACATTCCTAGGAGAATCGGATGACCAGAAGGCAGAGTCTTAGATTAAGAAGCTTGAAAAGATCTTTCGAGCATCCCACTACTATGAGGAACAAAAAGTCAATTATGCTACTTTTCTATTAAAGGAAGCCGTATATCAATGGTGGAGAATAGTCGAGAGACAATGGGAACGAGATAGTGTTCCCCAAACTTGGGAAAACTTTACTCGAGAACTTATGAATAAATTTGTACCACAAGTTGTGAGGAGCGCCCGAGAGCGAGAGTTCATGGAGCTTATTTAAGGGCAAATGACAGTGGAGGCAAAAAGAATCCTAAGAGAAGGAGGTCTTGGATTTTTGGTGTATTTTATAAATAAACATTGAGACCACTCCGAGTTAAAAGAAGTAGAGGTAGTGAGTGATTTCCTGATGTATTTTTAGAAAAACTACAAGCCCTACCCCCTGATCGGGAGATAGAGTTTACCATTGATACACTTTCGGGAGCGGAACCATACTTGAAGACCCCATACCAGATGGCCCCTGTGGAGTTGAAGGAGTTAAAGAAATGGTTACAAGAGTTAGTAGAAAAGGAATTTATTTGACCCAATGTCTCTCTTGAATTTATTTGACCCAATTTCTCTCTCTAGGGAGCCCCCATGCTTTTTGTCGAGAAGAAGGATGGAACACTTTGAATGTGTGTCGACTACCAGGAGTTAAATTGGGTTATCATAAAGAATAAATATCCTTTACCCCATATAGAGGAATTATTTGATTTACTATAAAGATCCACAGTCTTCTTGAAATTAGACCTAAGATAAGGGTACTACTAGCTAAAAATTCAAGAAGAAGATATTCCAAAGACAACATTTAGCTCTCGATATGGTCACTATGAATTTGTGGTAATGCCATTTGGACTAACAAATGCTCCGGTGGCATTTATGGATATGATGCATCAAATTTTTTGTCCCTACTTAGATCAATTCGTAGTGATCTTCATCGATAATATCTTAGCCTATTCTAAGACAGAAGAAGAACATGCCTTTCACTTGCGTTTTGTTCTAAAGATCTTTCAGAGATACCAGCTATATGCTAAGTTCAGTAAATGCGAATTTTGGTTTGAATGAGTAACCTTCTTAAGGCACATTATATCTGAAGATGGGATAGAAGTTGACCCAGTGAAGGTTGAGGAAATTGTCAACTGAAAACAACCAGAAAACATAATCGAGGTACAAAGTTTCTTAGGGCTTGCGGGGTATTAGCGAAGGTTCGTACAAAATTTTTCCAAGTTGGCATACCTACTAATCAAACTCACTTAAAAGGACTAATGGTTCGAGTGGAATGAGGTATATGAGTAGGGTTTCTTGGAATTAAAAAGGCAGTTAACCTTAGCCCCAATTCTGGTTCTTCCTAAAGGACTAGAAGGATTTGCAGTGTACACTAATGCATCCAAGGAAGGACTTGGCTGCGTGCTGATGCAAAGAGGATGTGTAATTGCGTATGCTTTGAGAAAACTTAAAGTACATGAACAAAATTATCCCACATGTTTTGGAACTAGTCGCAGTGATTTTTACTTTAGCTAAATGGAGGCATTACCTGTATGGTGTAGTTTTTAACGTTTACACTGAATATAAAAGCTTGAAATATTTGCACTCCTAGAAGGACTTAAACATGCGTCAACGCCAATGGATGGAGTTTCTTGAGGATCATAACTATACCATAACCTATCATCTAGGCAGAGCCAACATAGTAGCAGATGTGTTAAGTCAAAAGGGAAGGTTAGCCTATATGCAAGAAAGGAGAGCACAAGGGGAACAAGATGAGCAGACCATTGCAAAAATGAGTAATCGTGTATGGCTTGCAGAACTTAGTATTCATCCTGAATTATATGATGAACTGTGGAGAGCTTAAATAGAGGACGAAGAAATTTTGAAATAGAAGTAAACCAACTCTAGCCTTAAGGATTCAGAATTTAAGGTCAATGATCATGACATATTATTATTCCATTAGTGCTTTTGTGTACTTGAGAAATTCATATGAAGACTTCTAGATGAAGCACATTGGGCTAAATACACGTACACCTAGGAGGCACCAAAATGTATCATGACTTAAAGAAACACTTTTGGTGGAATGGAATGAAGAGAGATATTGCCGACTATGTGTAGAAATGCATGACGTGCTAGTTGGTGAAAGCTGAGCATCAATGACCATTCGGGGCTTTACAACCACTTTCAATCCTTGATTGGAAATAGGAACATATCACTATAGATTTCATGATTGATCTATCGACCGTGCGAGGTGGATATAATAGTATATAGGTGATAGTAGACAGGTTAACCAAGTTTGCACACTTTTTACCAGTAAAATCCTAGTATCAAGTGGAGAACTTGGCAAGCCTCTATGTCAAGGAGATCATTCGACTGCATGAAATCCTAGGTAGTATCATATTCGATCGAGATCCTAATTTTACCTCAAGATTATGGAAAAGTCTGTAAGAGCATCTTGGAATAGAATTGCATTTCAGTACGGCCGCACATCCAGAAACCAATGGTTAGTCAGAGCATGTTATTCAAATTTTAGAAGATATGCTTCGGGCATGTACTTTAGATTTCAAGGGAAGTTGGGATAGGCATATTCCATTGATAGAATTTGCCTACAATAACAGTTATCAAGCTACTATACAAATGGCACCCTATGAAGCTCTTTACAGTCGGAGGTGTTGATCATCTTTACATTGGGACCTTGACGAGCTAAAAACTTCAAGCTATAAAGCATCAATAGGTATACCGCCAGAGCTTATTCAAAAATCTATCGACAAGGTTCAGATAATAAAACAACAGATGAAAGCTACACAAGATCGTCAAAAGAGTTATGCTGATAGGAGAAGGAAATATTTGGAATTTAAAGCAGGAGATGAGGTATTTCTAAAGGTATCTCCCTGCAACGGTATCAAATGAATCGCAAAAGGAAGAAAGGTTAGCCCGAGGTATATTGGACCTTTCAAGATCTATGAGAGAATTGGGCCAGTAGTGTATCGACTAATATTACCACCTAATATGACCAAGATACACGATGTATTCCACATTTTGCAACTCAGGAAATATTACCCTGATCCCTCCCACATCGTGGCCTCTGAAAGTATTCCACTACAAAGTGACCTCTCATATGAAGAACATCCTATTGCTATTTTGGATCAAAAGTTTCAGGAGCTCAAAAATTAGAGAATTCTCAAGTGAAGGTGTTATGGAAGAACCAACATGTAGAAGAAGAAACTTGGGAACGACAAAATATCATGCGACAGCATTACTTGGAACTCTTCCAATCTCTAGGTATGAATTTGGGGACTAAATTTTCTTAAGGAGGGAGGAATTGTAACACCCCAAATTTTTTCTTTTGGATAATAATTAGGAAAATGGAATAACATGATATTAGATTAGGCTTAAATAAATAAAATTTAAGTTGGGAGGTTAATAAAATTGTGGAAACTAGGGGGAATGAAAATTTAAGTTAGTTGGACTTAACTGTCAAAAATTTAAAAGTTTTGGGGGTTAAAATATAATAAATAGAAGTTTGGTGGCTAAAATGAGAGGTGTGGGCTTAAGTGTAGGGCGGTTAAAAAATTTGGAGAGAAAATATAGATGGTGGAAAGTTTAGGGTGACTGGTGCAATTAAGGTAAAGCTTGGTCTATTTATAGTTAAGGACAAAACTTTATCAAATTCTCACCTTCATACCCTCACTCTCTAACACTCGATTTTGCTCCGTTTCAGCTCAAAATTGAAATTTAAACCAACAATCTTGTTCCTTACCTCACCAGAAACACGACCATACCAAATATCTTCAAAAATAACCAAGAAAAAATGAAAACTCGGTGGCCGGTGAAGCAGATGGATGGTGGAAACGAGTTTGTCAATTTATGGATTGAAGCTTCAAAGTCTTGGGTTAGTTGTGTAGAACTCATCACAGGGAACATCCTGGTACCTTTGGTTTGAAGATTGGAGACCAGAGGAGGGAGAATTTTGAAGAAAAAGAGACAATGGTGGATGGTGGCGAAGAGGCAATTTTAGTGCAAATTGACCAGTGGGGAGCGGCAAAAGTAAAAATTTACCTGGAGCTCTAGTCTGGTGTGGTGAGGTGCAGCTCCAGGTGGCGACAGATGAGCTTTGACGATGGTCAATGGCGATCAATGGGCAGAATCTTCAGCTCATCGTCCTGAACATGTCCAGGTTGAAATTAAACCTTGAATCGAACTAGATTTGGTTTAATTGGGTAAATTTCAATTATATCAGATTAAATTTACCTTGAATTAATTCGAATTGGATTGAGTTGACTTGAGCCTGAGATTTAAGCGTTGACCCAAATAGTATGAATGTAATTTTTGTATGATTAAACCTCCGATTGTAGGTTTCAGCTGAGTTTTGTTTGGAACAAACTTAAATAAAATAAAATAGGTTCAATAAATGTTATTGAGGGAGGTTAGAAGTGATATGCCAACTCTAGAACTGGATCATGAGAGTTAAGTAATTTATCGTACTAGTGCTAAAAGTTATAATGACGTTATATATATATAGTTGAGAGTAACCTATCCTTGGAAGTCAACCACATGAATAGGACCTATGTAGATTTTTTTTTTGGAACAGCAAAATGTGACAACTTAACGAGCAATGTGGTAACATTGGAATCAGGCTCTAATACCCTGTTTAATAAAATTAGGTAACGGGGATACGGATATTGAAGGAAGTCAAGAGGGTGATGTTTAACCAAAACTGTCAGGTGAGCTTATATTAATTTTATTGCAGGAAAAAGAACATAGGTAGTTGTGGGTGTATCATTATTACATGATTCTGTTGGTATTGATACCAGTCATTGCTATTGTCATTCTATATTACTTATCAACTTTTAGCTATTGTGACAATTTTAATTTTGTCTCTTGTTTCTTCCTCAGTGGTTATTAACCTATGCTCACATGAGATTCATTCATGTCCTAGATTATTGAATTTTACGTACGTGCACAAGTTTTGAGTAAATAATTGCTTGTGAAAGTAGTACTCCACATCGCCCCTCCTCACTGAGCACTTCTTGTTGATTTTTATTCGTTGTTGCTTTATCTGAAATCGGTGATTGTGTTGAGGAAGCTGAAAGTGATTTTGAAATATTTGTTGTAGCGCCATGCCTCTCTAGAAACCAACATAGTGTTGGATTTGTTTATAATAATATTAACATGGCATTTTGATTTGTATTATAAGTTGCTGTTGGATATATTCGGTGTTATCAGTGGATATGACTAATACCTTTGGGGGTGGGCCTTAGGATTAGTACTAAAAGATTATTGGGCGGTATGGGCCGACGGTGGCTAGTCTTCAGTCGATACCCTATTAGGATTATCCTGTCTCCTAGCCGGTTGGAGGTAACTGTCTATAAGTGGGATAAGGCATGTAGCTGGCCATGCCATCTATATGTGTAATTCCAAGCCGATCACTCAGGCTAGAGGAATAAGGGTTTCTGCATTTTTTTTTTGAAAATGGAGAGACATGGGAGGAGAACTACCAACAACATGTATTGTAAAAGTAGTATGAATTTCATTTTCAATGTGATTTAATCTCATTTTGTGTCCCTTACTTATATTCGCTATTCAATTTTCCTGCTGCTGCTATTATATTTTCCACGAATTCTGGTAGTTCTGACTACACTACTCTGAAACCTTATGTAATATATTCACTAGAATGAGTCTGGTTGTCCTTGCTTGCACCCGTTGTTCTACATTATGTTATTGATTCAGTTAGTGGTTACTCTGTATAACTGCACAACCTTCGTTGTTTTATAGCTCACCAAGTCATTTGGACTTCTAGTTTGTCTTTGTTCATTTTATTCTCCTCCCAACTAAGATGATGCGAGCCTCATGGGAATAGGTATACATGTACATGTTGCATATAGTTTTGGCTGTAGTAGCTAAATAGCATTGAAGTGTTAAAACCCTTTTTGTGATATATTATGCCTTGAAGGCATCATTTTATATGTGATATTACTGTACAAGTTTAACCACTAGTAATTAATATGAAGTTTATAATTTTTCCTTTTTTTATGATGTCACTTTTCATATGCTCTCTGATGGAATGATTGTTGGATTACTAGCGCCTAAACTAGGGGCTCCCACCTCTGTGCAGGGGCGTTAGATTTACTGTGGAATTTTTCAAGTAATATAAATGGGATTCAGAAAACAATTGAGTAGTAACAGTAGAGAAATTTATAAATGATCAACTCGTAACTAGTCAAAATTTTATTAAGGATTTCCTAAACTATCAACTTAAATACTATGATCAATCAGTTTTTATTGTAGTCAGTTGACCTTATGACACCCACCGTAATAATCCCTTATCATTTTGGGCAAGTTGCGACCTTACTAAAATAATGCCCGAGCATCCCCGGGAATTTCTACAATCCACCTCAGCCACAAACGGCTTCTATTGTGCACTAGGGGGATTAGGCCATGGGGGCTTGGGGTTCAACTGGCTAGCCTATTGCTGCCCAATGAAATCCCTCGCACACCCAGACCAAGTTGGATCCAACTAACAATAATAGTAACAGTGATTTCAGTAGTTCAGTTGATCATTGAATTTAATTCGCTAGTCTAGGAGCATGAAAAAAATCATGAAAGCATAGATTTTCATTTATCCAGAAATAGGACAATAGAAAAGTATTTCTTTTATCCAGAAATAAAACAAGATAATTATTTCTTTTGTCCATCAATAAAATAAGAAAGGAAAATAAATAAGAAATTTTTAGTGCGCAATGGAAAACATATAGAGTGCAGTGTTTCCTGAAAACAAGTTATGAGCAAATGGTATAATAGCATATATCATTTTGGGTTTTGAAATATAATAATATATATAAATTTATAGGTTTAGGCACTCACCTTTGAGATCAATTCTAGACATCAATTTCTTATCTCAGAATCAATCATATCAACAACTGAGTCACCTGATTCATTTATTAAATATTTCAACCATCAATTTAACAGATTTTAAGATAAACTCATTAGAACTAGCCTTATGAGTACCATAAGTCTATGGTACCTTAAAACCCAACAATCCTAATTAGTACTAAAATATTTTATGAAATATATATACATATATATATGTTTCTCATTTGAAATCCATTGAAAATCCCAAAATTATAATTAACAAGATAACCCAAGTGCTAGTATCTAATATTACATGAACTGAAATAAAATTCCTATTAAATATAGATTCATAGCACACATATCCTAAATAATTTTATCAAGAAACCCACATAGATGCAAAATTTTCCACCCTCGGTTCTCAATAGTACTCACCTGCCAAAGAAGTTGCTCTTGCACTCCTAAATTTCCTCCCAAATTCGTATATATACATACATATATATATATATATATTATCTTGTTCCAAAATCTCAATTTTTTAAAAGACCAAATAGCAAAACTTGAATTGTAATAAAGTCAAAATCGGTCCATAGGTTTAAAATTGGTGGTTGTGGTCATGAAGGTAAGCAACAATGAAAAAATTCTTAAAAACCCACTAGAATTCATAATTATCAAGGCATAGAAGCACAAATCGTCCTATATATGTATTTATATACTTACAAATTATTAAAACTAGTAGTCAAGTAATAGGTGTTTCAATCCTTACCAACAGTGAAGATTTTTCTTCAATGAAACTTGATATGCTTTGTCAATGCTTAGCAGCCATCTCCAATCTCCTCTATTTTTCTTTTCTTTTTTTTTTCTTTTTGATTTGTGAGACTAGGGTTTGAAATTATAGGGACTGTAATTATAGAAGTATTATACCTCAACTAGAACTCAAATTATTTATTTTCTAGGATTATGATAACCCTATAATAGATTTGATGTCTCAATTACTAATTTGTAAGGTCTCAATTATTAATTCTCAGAACTATATAATACTAATTTATGAAAAAATATAATTTTTCACAAAACTTGTGACATCTAAATATATATAAATATTTATGGTCTTAAATATTAATTCTTACTATTTAACCAAGAGGTAATGTAATGCCAAATATATACACACACATATATTATTTTTCTAACTAATATAATAAGAAAGCACGACTAGGAAAAAATAAAATAACCTAGGATAGAATAATTAATAAATTTTTAAGGCATTACATTAATATTGACAAAAATTAATATTTTAAGTTGTCACCATTAACAATTAGTGACGTCCTTATGGTGGCAACTGAGTGACAATAAAAATTGTCACTATAATTTGTGACAATATTTTTTTCGTCATATAGGTGTGTCACTAATTGTCTATGGTGACAATTCTAACACTATTCTTATCACTATTTAACGTTTAAAAATCATTAAAGTGACAAAATTAATTTTTTTATCACTTAATATACATAATTAGTGACAATTTTTACATTGTCACTTACTATTTTGTTACCAATTTATCTTTTTCTTATAGTGTGATTTAACTATTACAGTAAAAATTAATTTTCTCCCCCCAAAATATAAATGAACATATCAAAATTTCTCAAAATAATTTTTTTCAATTATGATATAGGAAAAGTTACTTTGTTAATTAAAAAAAGCTTTTCCAATTATGATATAGGAAAAGTAATTAATAATTAGAGTAACTCAAATTTTAAAATAACATAATAAATGACTATGAGCATTAATACAGAGAAGTTAAATTTTAAAAAATATTTTTATTTAAATTTAGAATTAAGTTATTTACTATATAATCTAAATCAAATATTTTGGTTCTTTTTCTTAGAGATGAAAAACTATATGTTTCGTTAAGTTAAATAAGTGTTTTTAATGGAATAAACACGTCATTTTATTCAAACAAATCCAAGATTTATTTAAAGACATCTTTATTCAATTTGTTACACCCTACTTATTATATTAATCCAAAATAGTCGAGTTTCAACTATATTAGATAGTTTATAACTATTTCAAATTCAAATAAATCAAAATTATATTTCATGTTTAATATTGGCAACCATACATGTAAAGTCAACACAATATATGTAAATTTATCAAAACATTTAATTTAAACGGACAAGTAATAAAATTTTCTGGGGGAGGGGGGAATGAGCGAGGCAAATTAGACAGTATTCGAATAATCGGACCATTCATTGAACCAAAAAACTTATCAATTTACAATTTACTGGTTCAACCGTTGGTCGAACTGTAATTAAAATGCAATTGAACCGTGATATCATAATTATGAAATATATATTTATATTATATATTACTTAAAAAGTAATAAAATGCCAAAATATAAAACATAAAGGTTGTAAATGATATTGTTTAGTATTACAATCCAAATTTCACAATTTATATTATAAATGATTGCAACAATTTAAATATATAAAGTTTAAAGTTTAAAATTGAGAATGTGTAAGTTAATTTTAAACTCTAATATCTAAATTAAGGCTTTTTTTTTACTTTTAGATAGTTTATGAGATGTACCTTAGCCTTCAAACTTTGTACTTAAATAAAAAAAACTTAAAAATTAATTTTATGCATCTCTCGATCAAATTTAGCTTCATCTCAATCCGAACTAGTTGCAACAAATTAGAAAATCCCAAACCTAGTTCAAGCTGGTATTCATGATTTTTTTTCAAAAGATGAGATTTCGAAACTTAAAAAATCAAGTGGTTTAGAAAACAATGAGTACATAGCTCTATTGGTGGGGAAAGAGAAAAGGATCACTAAGATTAGCTAGCTAGTATTCTCTTTTTGTGACTATATTTTGTCAAATAAGGCTTGGATATTAGAGATTATTAGTTAAGTATGTTGAGTTTTCAATATTGTAGATTGATTTTTTTCTGTGACTATATACTAAATGAACATTGCTTTATCATCATATTTTGTTGTTGATGCTAGTGTTGCTTTAATATTTTTGTGGATATGATTTAAGTTGCACATAGGTATTGACAGAGTACGATGTGGCATGTTTCTAAATTTATTGTTTAGTACTTTTGGTAATGTGTGACAGAAGTTGAACTGCATTGTGGAATGATTGTGATTTAAATTGTACACTAATAAGAAATTGCTTTATTTATTTAATGATGAATTTAGTGATGGATTTATATTGAGTTTATCACAAATAATTTTTTTTTTTAATTTAGTGACCAACTCAGTGATGGAAAAATTCATCATAAGAATACTGTCACAAATTTCATATTTTAAACATGCTTTTGTGATGGAATTTTTTTCTTAATTTGTCATGGAAATTCCATCACAATATCAATTTTGTGACTCACTTTGTTTTCGTCATAGAAATCAGTGACGAGGCATTTACCAATGGATCTATGATGAAATAAATCCATCACTAAATCATATTTTGTGATGGAATTTATTAAATCTGTGATGAATTTTTTTGTTAGTGAAATGGTAATTTCTTGTAGTGATAGTAATGCATTTCTTGTGACATTTTAACATGTCATGTAATAGATTTTTTCTTGCATTTTATTAATAACACAATATAAGTAAATTTTAATATTTATACCTTTAACTATACTGTTACAAATGATACTTTTAAAAAATAACATTAAATATAAAATTACCATTATAATACTATTTGGGTTGCACTTTCTGGTGCCACTAATGTAATTTTTTTTATAGTGATACTTCTTTTATTTTATTTATATAAAAATTTAAATACATACATTCAAATAATAAAAATTATACAATTTTATGTAGAAAAACAAATAAATATTCTATTTATTCTATATTAAAATTTTTTGACGTGGACGTAAAGGTATCAAAAGAACTAGCGTAAGAGAAAATCGCGCGGCCATAGTTGAGATTCATGCCACAATGATGCTTGTCTCTTTTCTCCTTATTCTTGCTTTATCGTTGTACGTGCAATCTACCCCACCAGGCGATGAATTATTTAATTGAGCGAGCAGCAGTATGGCGATAGAAAGTAAAGACAGACAACGGGAAAAACAAAGATTACAAGGTTACCCAAAAAAACAAATTGGTATATAAAGTTCGACCGTACGAGGATAGTATAAAAGTATATTTACGTTTTAGGGTTGAATATACTTTGTGTCTGAAAAGTGTATATCTCATTCTGCCCCACGAAACCATTGATTGCAAAACTTAATTTATTGTATTAGATGTTATCATAAAAATTGGCCTTTATACCATTATATTTTTATAGTTCCCATCTGTTTTGATTATTTTAATTCTAAGTTGGATCTAAATCTATTTATTAATTAAAAAAAGCTTTTCCAATTATGATATAGGAAAAGTAATTAATAATTAGAGTAACTCAAATTTTAAAATAACATAATAAATGACTATGAGTATTAATACAGAGAAGTTGAATTTTAAAAAATATTTTTATTTAAACTTAGAATTAAGTTATTTACTATTTAATCTAAATATAATATTTTGGTTCTTTTTTAATAGGGATGAAAAACTATATTTTTCGTTAACTTAAATAAATTTTTTTAATGGAACAAACATATTATTTTTATTCAAACAAATCCAAGATTTATTGAATGACATCTTTATTCAATTTTTTAAAAAAGAAAAAGAATAAAACAAAATTTCAATTAATGGAGATATGTTTACTTATTATTTTAATCCAAAATAGTCGAGTTTCAATTATAGTAGATAGTTTATAACTATTTCAAATTCAAATAAACCAAAATTATATTTCATGTTTAATATTGGCAACTATACATGTAAAGTCAACACGATATATGTAAAATTTATCAAAACATTTAATTTAAAGGGACAAGTAACAAAATTGGGGGGGGGGGGG